>JAHPZR010002786.1:12500-20000 GCA_019787425.1 Platygyra sinensis
TACATTACTTTCATTTGAGATTTCATCTCCCTTTACCAAAATCAACTCAATCAACTCACGCACGCTGCTTTATAATGCTGCCGCCTGGCTTCTTCGCTCGGCTGGCTCGTTGGCAATTACACAGAAGTACCCAAGATGGCTGATAATCCAGCTTTCGACTGATATACAGAATCATTGGCTATCATGGGTTCTATAGGTTTACTGGCGCAACAAACTTGACAAAACACTCGAAAGGCTTGTAAATTTTTTACGAGCTTTTGAAGTTTTGTCCCAACAACTTAACTTTCAAGAATTACACTATCTTTTCATATGGCGTTCATTTCCTCGGAAAAATGTCTTTTTTCCCATTACGCATAAGACAAGGAATATGTCTCTTTTTTGTACCAATTTAGAAACTATTTTTTAACAAAATTTGTCAGCCAAAAAAATTAGCAAAAGCGCATGTCATCAACAGATTGAAAAGACGCCAAAACTGGCTAAAAGCATCATAAACATTAGACTTACTGAGGGGACTTCAATGAAGTCGCCTTAAGTTGCTATCAGTTATGCAATGTTAAAAAGGCTTCTACACACTCAAATTGCCCCTGTAAGGTTATTGCTGGTTATCAGTGTCACGTCATTCAAATAGTTTAAAGTAAAAATATAAACCGTTCAATGACCTTCAATAAGTAAAGTCCATAATCCGAGAAGAGAAAGGAAGTTAATTCGGAGATTCCGAGATTCAGTTTATTTGAAAAGACTCGCCCCAAGATTCACGTCACAGAAATCTTTTTTGTGCAAGATACGCGGAGAATTTTTTTACCCAAATTTACAGAGATTTGTATGGAGACGCCATGCTGGAGCCCATCCTGATGGGCATCAACATGGCGGCCGGAAACCAGCAGAAACATCTGTCTCTGAGTTTTGCTACAAAAGCGTGAATCTATCTCTCGAGGAATAGAAAAACGTTAAGATAATACTTTTTCGAATACAAGAACTGCTCAGAAAGCCAAATTTCCCGGACAAATGTCTTAACATGACAGCTCTCTCGGCCGTCATGTAAATGCTGCGTCACGCAAATGCTTAGAAATTCAAGCGTTGTCTTAAAATCAAGAACCCATTTAGGGCGAAAATTTGTACGAATATTAGTTTCTAGCTGCTCTTATACTTAATAAAAGTAAAATCTCAGAAGGAAAATTCTTCGTGATCAATTCTCAGCAAACATGGCCAACAATCCAAGACTTTTTTATCACGCAACCCCAGCTTCGTTTGGTTCCATCATAGTTAGTAGATGGGACTGGTTATGAAACCCGGCAAACTTTACTAACTATGGTTCCATGACTGATGCACGCGGGTCCGCACATGCGAGTATGATCACTCCGACCTGTGTTTACAGACAATAACGGAGAAATAACTCTTCCCCTGGTGCTCTGCCTTGTCGCGGCGGGGAAGCTTGCGTGCCCTTGCGACCCCCAGAGCTGTGCCGGCGGGAAACTTGTACTCCTGGCAGGTTCAACAATGCCGGACTGGAGAGGGGTCAGACAAAACAAGCACCCCAGGTTCCCTGTAAAAACTTTGATTTGCTGCCAAAACATCAACTAACCTCTTAATTAAGGCAACCAGTTCTGGGAGGGGAAAGGCCCCCTTCTGAGAGGAATAGGACGCTATGTAGTGAAAGCGGCGAGAGTGTAGGTTTTTGTCGAGGGTCGAGGGTAAAAAAATGTTTTTCCATGAATTAAGGTGCCAGTTCTATAATAAAGAGAATATTTTTGATAACGACACCCTCAAATGTCTATTTTTCATTGCAGGCAATGTCTATTGTATCTATTTATACAATAACAAAATCAATGCGCGCGCTCTGATTGGTCAATCAGCTATGGTTTATTGTGCCGGTAAACCCATGGAAAAATCGCGCGTCTTCTCAATTATTATATAAAAGCAATAGACCACAAGTTTCTATGGTTTATAGGCTGATAAACCACTTGGGATGTTGGTAGAACACTCGAAGAATTCGTAAATCACTCGCCTGCGGCTTGTGATTTACAAATTCTTCTCGTGTTCTATCAACATCCCGCGTGGTTTATAAGCCTATAAACCATAGAAACTTGTGGTCTATTGCTTAATTATATAATAACTCAAGTTATTCTCGCATCTTGATTGGTTCTCGCCTATGATCTATTACAGGACAGATGCACGATTGACGTCATCATTACAAAGTTTTTCCCTCTACTGTTTTAAAATGGCGGAAAGTTTTGAGAATTAGGATAATATTTTACGTGATTGGGACTTAGATAAGTTACAAAAAAAGTCTTGCCGAGGTATTGAACAGGTTCGAGAAGCATGAAGAGGAAAGATAAAGCCGTTTCGTTTAGAAAATGATCCACTGGAAAAACTCGAGTTCTCGAGCAGTCTCAGTCGGCAGTCAAGCGAAACTAAACCACGAACAAAATTGGTCTTGGTAAGCCGAGAACCATTGCTTTATCTTAAATTTAACAGTTTCTGAGATTAATTTATTTAAAAAATTCAACTTTTCCCAGTGTCAAAATAACTGTTAACACACTGATTGATGTCACTTCTTAAAATCAGATAGAATAAACACATAACCTTGCTTTCCGATGCGATGTTCCTGTCCATTTCAGGGCACAGCAGCGAGCTAAGCTTATAGCTAACCATAGCTCACGGCCAACAGTATCCAGCTAAAATGTGCCTCCGACACTGTATCAAACTCATTTGAGAATCACCAACCACAGAAGACAAAAATCTCCACGCTCCTCTCATTCATAACTCGAATCAAATGGCTTCCAGGTTGACCCGCAACCACAAGTCTTCCGTATTTTTTCAACTCCTGCAACTTTCAATGCAACCCATTTTCTTCAAGATTTCAGTTAGATTTCGCAGTTCAATTCTGCTTTCGCTGTAAGTTTTCATTTCACTAGAAGCGACCCTCGAGACAGGTTTGACAGTGGCGTGATTTTTTCTCGACCAATCACAATTCTTTGCTACGAATAGTAACCAATGAAATTGCTTCATTTTGTATAGATCATAGATTATGTCAAATGGCTTTTTTCGTCTTCGCCAAAGTGGGCAAAGGCGGGGCAAAGGCCGACTTTCGCGTTAGGTTGAAGCATTTTGAAATAAAACGTAGTAATTTGTTTCGTTATTATATAAAATAATAGATTCCATGTTGCCGTGCGTCTGTTCAGTAATAGATCACAGAAGGCATCAAAATGTGGTAAGAACATCAGTGACACACTCGGCTACGCCTCGTGTGCCACTTTTTTGTTCTTGACACATTTTGACGTCATATGTGATCTATTACTGAACAGACGCATTGCAACATGAAATCTATTTGTTAAATAGAGCAGTTCTATCATAAAAAGAATATATTTGAAAACGATATCCTCAAATGTCTATCTTTCATTGCAGGCAATGGCTATTATATATATGTAGAATCTAGCTCTGGCTTACCAAGAGACAAGGCGAGACTTCGGAGCCCTCCCATGAAAGGAAAGCAGTGTATGACATTCTATTACAACTTCTACGGCACAACCATGAGTTGCGTTGTTGTTTATGTTCAAAGGCCTGACGGAACGGAGAGGGTCGTATGGCTCAAGTCTGGTAACTGGGGAGACCGCTGGATCAAAACGCAGGTCGAGACGAGTGACAAGACAACTGAGTACCGGGTTGGTTTTTGTTGTAAAACTTATTTCGTGAATGTCTGCTCAAAAACGTTCTGCAGTGAAGTAATAGATCAGTTAAAAGGCTAAAGCTAGCCTTTGCATCAAGATTTGAACTTGATTTGACTGACGGAGTCAATTAAGTGCCAAGGGCTAAAACTGTTTTTTTGTGTGTGTGGCTACGGGCTTAAGCCAGTAACCTCTATGTCACCGGCTGTCTAAGTACGAAAGTCCGTGACTTTACGGAAGCTTTCCGAGCAAGCACACAAACCGAGACCGAAAATACTTCGAGATTGGCTCGAGTTCTCATCATCGATTTTCACTTTTAAAACGCGAGTTTTAATTTTAAGAAAAGGCGATGTAAGATCGTGAGTCCGGGCTGCGACTAGACGTGCTGCCACGAGTGTTGACCATTTGCGATGCGAAGCGGTTCTAAAAGTAGCATGTGTGATATGTACATGCTAACAAATATAGGTCTCAGAGAAATGTCAATAAAGTAATATGTATACAAGGGTCATGCGACGAATCAGCGTTGTGTGAGCAACAAAATAATGTTGAAAAGAAAGGAAAGTATGCAGAAAAATTCAGGTCTCGTTATGCGATGTTTGCTAATAGCATAAACAATCGTAAGTACCATGTGCGCATGTGCGAAGACAATTCCATCGTGAGTCCAGCAGAATACCAGATAAAAGCTCTCAGATAATATATAGATTTAGGCCAGCCTAAAAGCGTAGTTCCTTGGCCGGGTTTTTCAGTGCCAGATTAAGCTAACCCAGAAAAACGTAGAATTTTGATTTGAGTTTTGTGACTATGCAGTGAGGTTTTATGTTTATTGTTTGGCTTACTGTTTTGAGTTTCATTTTCACCAGATACACAAAACAAAGCAGCAAAAAACATTTGTATAAAGGAAAAAGTTATAATTTGAAAAAAAATTAATCCTGGGCTTGCGTTAGCCGGCTTCGAAACAATCCTGCCCTGTTTTCAACAAGTTAACCTGAGCCTGCGATCCAATCAAAAACCAGCATTTGGTCAGCGGTCAACTTCGAAAAAACGAGACTTCGATGAGTTGTATACTCGAGCCCGCGATATGGTCACGAGATACTGGTCAGCTGATACCTTGTTTTGACAGGTGTCAATTGATCTTAATATGGATGTTTAATTACTTTAATATCAAAGAAGTACACGGTAAATCTAGGCTACATGTCTCTGTCAACCTATTATTTGGAGTATGGCCGCTATGTTGCGCGACTCCGTCGTCGTCGTCGTTGTGCGTACGCGCCCACGAGCAGCGCCGCTAGCCATGATGACCATGAGAAAATCAACTTATGGGTTTCCTTTTCTTTCCTATATGGGTATGGGCCTCCGCTTGATGGACTTCGGGCCGCCGGAGCTCCGCTAAAAACTAAAACAAAAAAGAAATTAGTGTGCAGGAGAATTCCCAAAAGCATAAATGTTTCACCACATCAAATGCAGATTTAGAACAAGGAGAAATAACGACAGTAACAAGTCTGAGCAAAAGATGAGAAAGAAATGGCATTCGTTCTGCATTGACACACTGCATCGGAAATCGATCGTCGCGTTGTAGAGAGTTCTTTAGCTGTACATGTAATACATCATCAAGTGTGAAAGTGAAGAATGATCATCGCAGTTCAAATATGAATTATTTCATATATACTTCACATCATCATGAAGTGTGTGCGACAATGCAAGCCAGAGGTCAATGTACATCACACTCATCTGACAACACGTTATTTGTTAGAAGCATAATTTTCTGCACAGCATGTGAATATAATATACACACAAAAGCGACATAACTTATGGTACAAATAGCAGCATGTACTCTGTTTGAGCAAAAACATTTAAGAAATAGAAAACATCTACCCTGTTGATGGGTTTTAGTATAAATCTACTAGCGTTCTATCAGGAATGCCGTCCTCTGATTGGCTACGTTACTCACGTTCTATTCTATGTTATATAATAACCCAAGTCATTCTTGCATTTTGATTGGTTCTCGCCAATGATCTATTAGAGGACAGATGCACGATTGACGTCATCATTACACAGTTTTCCCCTCTGCCGTTTCAAAATGGCGGGAAGTTTTGAGAATTAGGATAATATTTTACGTGACTGGGCAAAAGATAAGGTACAAAAAAAAGTCTTGCCAAGGCATTGAACAGGTTCGAGAAGCCAGAGGAAGAAAGATAAAGCCGTTTCTTTTAGAAAATGATCCAGAAAAATTTTCGAACAGTCTCAGTCAGCAGTCGAGCGAGACTAAACCACGCACAAACTTGGTCTTGGTAAGCCGAGAACCATTACTTTATCTCGAATTTAACAAACCCAATAAACAAAATGTTTCTGAGATTAACTTATTTAAAAAATTCAACTTTTCCCAGCGTCAAAACTGCTGTTGACACGCCGATTGATGTCAGGATTGAAACATCAAAACATCATTTCTTAAAATCGGCAAAATAAACCGGCACATAACCTTACTTTCCGATGCGAATGTTCTTGTCCGTTTCAGGGCACATCAGCGAGTTAAGTATAGCTAACCACAGCTCACGGCAGACAGTATTGTAGCTAAAATGTGTCTCCGACATTATATCAAACTGATTTGAGCATCACCAACCACAGAAGACAAAAATCTCGGTTATTTACGCTCCTTTCATTCAAAACTCGAATCAACTGGCTTCTAGGTTAACCGCGACCACAAGTTTTCCAAGGGTATTTTTTCAACTCTTGCAATTTTCAAGGCAACGTCAAAGCTTTTTGGCTCACAGGGCTGCTCTGATGACAAAAAGTAACTTGATTTTTCCAGCATTTTCTCCAAGATTTGTAGATTTCGCAGTTCAATTCTGCTTTCGCTGTAAATTTTTATTCTATGAGGAGCGACGCTCGCATCAGGTTTGACAGTGGCGTGATTTTTCTCGACCAATCCCAATTCTTTGCTACGTACAGTAACCAATGAAATTTCTCCATTTTGTATAGATAATAGATTACGTCAAATGGCTTTTTTTTCGTCTTCGCCAAAGTGGGCAAAGGCAGGGCAAAAGCCGGTTTTCGCGTTATTTTGAAATATTTTGAAATAAAAAAGGCTTTTCGTTATTATATAAAACAAACAGATTCCATGTTGGCGTACGTCTGATTCAGTAATAGGGAGTTTTAGCAATGAAGACGGCGACGGCGGGGACGAAGGCTTGCAAAAAAAGTGTTTATATTTTACCTTTGAATGTCGCAGCTGTTTAAATCTGTTCAGTAGGTCTGTCGGTCTAAAAACTTGCTCAGGCCAAACACGCACCGACAGCGTTTAATTCGAAAAGAAGATACGAAAAATTAGCCATTGCGGTTCGCGTTCTCAAAAATACGTAGCACTTGGTCATCTCTCTTGGTCATCTCGTTGGTCATCTCGTTGTTAATTTGTAGAGGACGGCAGAGAAATGTACTAATAAGATTCAAAACGCACGTGCACAGCTATTGTTCTGCTCATTAAACCTTTTGTTTGGTGAAGCTCTCGTTGCCGTCGCCGTCGTGGTTTGCTAAAACTCCCTAATACCTGTAGATCACAGAAGACGCCAAAATGTGGTAAGAACATCAGTGACACACTCGGCTACGCCTCGTGTGCCATTTTTCTGTCCTTACCGCATTTTGATGTCATCTGTGATCTATTACTGAACAGACGCACGGCAACATAGTGAGTAGCGTTGCAGCGTGCGCTGGGGGCCGCTTCTTTGTGTTTTCGACTTGTCTGTGAAGAGGATTTAGATGAAAGTTTTGAACGATTAGTAGATTTACACTAAAGAATTAGATCATTCGCTCTCGCTTGCTATGCGTAATAGTTCACCAATAA
>JAHPZR010002786.1:25000-27007 GCA_019787425.1 Platygyra sinensis
AATTTTCAACACATTGTTTTTTACTAATCAATGTAAATATAAATGTAATTTGTTTACCCACGGAGCACCAAGGAGTTCACAAGAACTCGTTCAGCAGTAAATTGAACATTCGAAAATCCAACTCAATCGAACTCAAGCCATGGATTGAGTTCGATTTAGTTCGGAACTGTGTGTCTTCTATTTCTGAACCAATGACGGAACACAGTCGAAAAAATGGAAACCACTCGAACTCAATCCAATCACGACAGGCTCATAATCGTTCAACCCTGCGTCCTTAGAAATCACATACCAGCTGATAACTTGTTTACTATTCGTCAATTTTCCCATTTGAAGTTATTCTCGTTCCGAATTCTCTGTGTAATATCTCCTGTAGAGAGCAAAGAAAGCTGTTATCCACGCTGGAAAGCTGTCGGGTCTTCCTGTCTTCGTTTCTTTGTCAGTACGCGAAGAACCTGGGACGGAGCTCGTGCATCTTGTCGACAACAAGGAGGAGATCTGGCCTTGCTAAATAAATCAGAATCATTCACTAATGATTTGATTAAGCTGCTTATTAGCATGACGAACTCAGAGACCGACTTTTTCGTGGGGTTTCGTCGAACGAGTGTTAAGTCAGGGCGGCCTAATATCTGGATGTGGAATGATAGAAAACATGTTGATGAAGAACAGTGGAAAAGAGGTTACCCGCTGAATGGTGACGATAATTTGTGCGGCGCGCTGAGTATGGATGACATGAGGCTTTTGAACGTTGATTGTAACCATGTGAAGGGATTTATATGTGAAAGTTCTGAAGGTAAGTTTATCAGTCTTAAAAACTTAAAATAAAACTCAAGGGCAAGCAAATAAGCACTCCACACAATCAACTCCATTAGGCATCTACCAAAGTAAGTATTCTATCCCCTTAATAAAAAGCGTATTTATTTTACTAATGGTAATTAAAAGGCAATGTAGAATCCAATCATACGAGTGATAAACAAAATCGTACGATAGAGAAACAGGGTTCGGTCTCTTTAATCAAGAGCTTGAGTACAGACATTTACCTTACCCAAACTCACAATTACCTAATCAGAAGCCGTTTCTAATGTACTGCTTGTAGCGCCATGAGTGCTTTGACTACTTACGTCGCGCCAACTCGAACTCGCCTGATATGCCGCCGAAGTGTGCCAAAAATGTACCATATATAGATCGTTTTCACTGTCACGCAATAAAAAAAATAAATCAAAAACCATTCAGTGGATAAAGTCAAGAAATTGTGATCTTATTGGATATAAATAAACAAGACACTTCTCCAAGTTTTACGTCTGTGCGTTTTCCCAAACCGCAGATATTCATCGAAATGTTTCGCAGAAATTTACAGAGCTTTTCCCAAGTCTATTTTCGTCACACCACTTCTCAGAAACTCTTACCCAGTTAATTGTGCTCTTTCAGGTATTTAAGTTTTTTGCTGGCTCTTTTTAGTCCGTTTCTTCTTTAATCACGGTCACCATCTTCATGGTCGCCAACTTGGCACTGATCGACATACAAGAGATGTTGCCATGGCAATTTTGTAATTTCACATGTGAAATTATGAATTAACGCTGAAATTTCGCGCCAAATTAAGGATTAATTTGTCACCCATCATATTCACCTCACCTCACCTCACCTACCCTCTTCGCGCTCTGTTGCGCATAAGGCCGCAAAACACAAACACTTTCGGTTTCCGTAATATGAATTGTTTTACAGGGAAGGGTTATTGGCCCTTCACCCAACCCCCAACCTGGAGGGCCAGGTGCTGCAGTTCGTCTGACCTTTCACCTGGAACCTGCCCAGCAAGGTTGAACCTACCAGGGACTGTAGTCCCCGCTAATACAGCTTCCAGCGTCACTAAGGCGCGCAAACCTCCCCACCACGATAAGGTGCAGCACTTATCATATTAAGAACATTATATAGGGAAACCACTCTATTTTGTGCGGTCAATAAATTGTTTAAAGCAGTTTCTTTGTTCTTGTAAGACATGACTGTATAATTAAA
>JAHPZR010002787.1:0-12500 GCA_019787425.1 Platygyra sinensis
TAACGTTCATTGTAAAACAAAGCAAACAGTGGATTCGTCTCAGCTGCAATAAATCAATCAACTAATCACATTTCAAGAGACCCTTCAAATGATTTGCTTGTCTCGTGAGATATTAATATCCACTGTTAAAAAATCCATTGTTACCTCCATGGAGTGAATGCCAGGCTGAGCGATCACTTCAATATCTCTCTCAAAAGTATGTTCCGAGCATGTAAGCCTTGCAGATGGGTTCACAAGGTATGTCTTACCAAAGGCGTGGAACTCAATTGCTAATGGACAGTCTACTGGGCAGTACATACCCCGACAACAATATTTATAAGACGCTGTAAACAAAACAAAATATAAGTGTTTAATATATGTATTTATTTAAAATAACAATTTTTTACGATAACTGCAGAAATTCACGCGCGCTCATTGGTTAAATTTTATCGTCCATATGCGGACAGACACATGAATTTAAAATTCATGCGACGCGTCAGCGAGCGAGAGCGGGCAACCCGACAATTTGTTATCGTAAAAAACAAATTGATGTCAGTTTTTAATGCGTCTGTCCTGTTATTGACAATGAATTTCGTCATAACATTGTCAAAGTAGTCTGCGGATCCACTCGGCTATCGCCTTGTGGATCCACACTACTTTGACAATGTTATGACGAAATTCATGATCAATAACAGGACAGACGCATAAAAAACTGACGTCAATTTGTTAAATAAATAACGGCGTCGTGATGATTTAGCATCTGCTCAGATTGTTGTAAAGAGTGCAGAACGTTATATACTCTATAGCTGTAAAGCGCAGCTGCCATGGTTTTGTTTGCTAGCATTCATTGAATAGCGATTCAATAACCGGTAGAAATAACTTAAAGAATCTTCAAATTAACCAAACATTCAACACTTACCAGTGATAGAAAGAGTAGATCCAAGGGCCACTTGTTTGGTAGTACCATCGTTTGGGTGTTTCAGAGTGAAAGCCAAAACTCTTATTCCTGTTAAGTAAAACAACAGTTATATGCCCACCAAGTAGCAATTATCTGTTCAATTTATCTTATGCCTGAAATAGTAACTTCTGTGTGTAAAATTTACCCAGTGGATACCCAAGGCAGCTGAACGCTATCAAAGATTGCTGAAGATCACTTGAAAGTCATAAGCAGTTCCTTAAATGCACCCGAAGAAGACAAACACCAACTGCGGTAGTAAAGTATTATCAGCAGATTAGCTAAGAATTTTTAAGTTAAGACGGCCCGAATCTATTTATATTTTTGGGTCACACTTTTTGCCAGGAAAGATGTTATTTTATTGTTGACATTCTACACGAAGAATATTTGAATTTTAAGAAAAAATTAGTTTGTTTATTTCTTCATGGCAGTAGAAAACGCTTGAGTTATAAGCATATTTTGAAAACTTCATCCTTTATAAGTGATCTCGCATTTTTCCACAAACAAGCTACATAACTCCGAGGTTCTGGAAGTGAAAATATAACTCGTTACAAAAAATTTAAATAAGGAATAATAATGTCAATTATTACACTGGTGCTCCTTCAGAAGTGGTTGCAGGCACTGACCACTTGTCTCAGACCGGGCTCTACCAACAGAAGCAAACTATTGCTCGGCAGGGAAATCGCTGGGTTTCGCCAAAGCGCTGAGGGTTTGGCCAGACTTAAGCAAGAGTATGGGAAAACACGCAACTAACCATGAACACCATACTCATTGTGGACATTGTTCGAGGCGTGTGTACTCAGTACCCTACTGTACTGCAGTGAATCATGGATAATTTACGCCACGCAGGAGAACCGCCTGGAATGCTTTCACCTGCGCTGCCTACGACAAATCCTCGGCATCTCACGAAAAAAAAAATCAAATGCTTCCGTGCTGGTGCAAACTGTCTCCCTGAATATGCATGTTTGTCAGCATTGAATGTTTAAATGGCTTTGACATGTGAACCAAATGAAGGACGTTACGGCGAACTGGCCACTGGACAATTGAAACTCACAGGTATCTACCCAGACAGCTGGGAACTATTTGCAGCGACCGTTCGAGAAGTGGTCAAGGTGGGCACTGAGGAGCAGAGGCGCAACCACTGAATACATGGAGGACGGGAAGCAGACTCAGCAAACTCAGGCCTTCACTCCCCCGCTCCATACTTGTCTGAAATGCCTGCAGAAGAGATTGTCATGCAAGGATCGAATTTCAGATCAGCCGCTTCAGCCGCTGCTTTTCAAGAGGACCTGTCTTGACCAACCAAGGCGCTACTATTATCACATGAGAAAGACGGATACCTACTACCCGTCGTCACCTTCATTCAGTTTCCTTCAGATAAACATGCGCACGAAATTTTTTGTTCTTTCTTTATGTATGCTTGCATGCAGACATGTAGACATGTATGGAAGGATGTTCCGCGGATTAATGGATGATTGTTCCACTTCCATAAAAGTAGTTCTTTATATAATAGCTCAGTCAGTTCCTATGAACTGCACGAGCACATTTCAGTGTGAGACGGGGATAAGATTGAAGAGAAGTTAGGCTAAGTTTAAATCAACCACGCATGTGTGACTTACCAGGCGGCATTGCATACAGATTGCTACCATGGATCGGATCCTCTTCAGTTCCTTGTTTTCCTCTCATCCCAACAGACAAACATTTAAACTGCAGTTCGTCTTTCATGTATACTTTCAGTGAATACAAATGGCATTTATGTAAATATATTTTTGACTTGGCTTGCTTCTTTAGACATCTGCATTAAAAAAGAGACAAATCCATCTCCTTATTATGTAAGCACTGCTTTTAAGTGATAATCGTCTTAAGCGTTATTTACCTGTCAGGCTCATTATAGCTCGCCCATCGCCGTAACTGCACTAGCATTTTTTCGTTTTCCAGGGAATTGGAAGCAACAGTTTGTTTAAATGACAACTCTCTTTCTTCGAAGTCTTCCAACCACAGCTCGCATTCATCTCCACAAGACAAAGAGAAAATGTAGTCTCCACCCTCTGGTATCTAAAAGTTGAAATGCATTTGAGTTTTTTAATAACACTTTATTTTACGCTGGTAACATTGATGACTCAGTAGTTTACACAATGGCCCTAAGTCTAAAACCATAAGAAGGCCAATGTTTCGCAAAAAGTTTGAAAAATAAATTGTTTAACTAAATAGCTGAATCGTCTTTCGTACATTATTTACCCGCTACTCGAGCTGCGCAAACAGGACCCTGATGCTATTTATACAAGGTCCCTATGGATACCAGCCTTTATACAAGGTCCCTATGGATACCAGCCTTTATACAAGGGCCCTATGGATACCAGCTTTATACAAGGTCCCTATGGATGCCAGCCTTTATACAAGGTCCCTATGGATACCAGCCTTTACACAAGGTCCCTATGGATACCAGCCTTTATATAAGGTCCCTATGGATGCCAGCCTTTACAAGGTCCCTATGGATGCCAGCCTTTATACAAGGTCCCTATGGATACCAGCCTTTATACAAGGTCCCTATGGATACCAGCCTTTATACAAGGTCCCTAGGGATGCGAGCCTTTATACAAGGTCCCTATGGATACCAGTCTTTATACAAGGTCCCTATGGATACCAGCCTTTATACAAGGTCCCTATGGATACCAGCCTTTATACAAGGTCCCTAGGGATGCGAGCCTTTATACAAGGTCCCTATGGATACCAGCTTTTATACAAGGTCCCTATGGATACCAGCCTTTATACAAGGTCCCTATGGATACCAGCCTTTATACAAGGTCCCTAGGGATACCAGCCTTTATACAAGGTCCCTATGGATACCAGCCTTTATACAAGGTCCCTATGGATACCAGCTTTTGGGTTGCCCTGTTTAAGTAAAGTTCTTCTTCACTTTACACTGTGGGAGGATTGTCCTCGACGAATGCAAAGATATTTTTACAAGTATGGAAAAATCTCAGAAATCGTTTGTGCACACATTATGAGAAAAGGTGCCTACAGTATAGTGTGCTGGTTCTTACGAAGACAAATCAAGAGGTTGTCCGCGTAAATCTCTGGTCATCACCGATTTCCCTTTGAGTGAATTTTAAAAATTTTCTCAAAATTTGTATGAGCACTCAGATAAGTGCAATTTGAACGAATTTTCAAAAGTCACAATAATATAAAATTGCTCAAGCTATCATAAGATTATTCATCCACTGTTTGACTGAGAAAAACAAGAACACGCATGCGTCAATTTGCGTTAGAGAACTCAGAAGATTAGCTTTAAGTATAGATGATCATACGGTTTCGACGTCAATTTGGAATTAATTTGCACGCGTGAGTTTTTCAAAAAGCTGAAATTGCACGAGCCGCTTCGGCGAGTGCAATTTCAGCTTTTTGAAAAACTCACAAGTGCAAATTATTTCCAACTTCAGAACGACAAAAACCGTATGACTACTTATTAATAATATAAACATGAAAAAATTTGCGTGAGGATGTTTTAAACTTTACGAACTCTGAACTCACTTCTCAGTTTTGTCCGGGCGCTTAATCTCAGGTGATTTTAATTAGCCAATCATGGCCCAGAATGTGCTCGCGTGCGCATTTGAACTTCGCTGTCGTAATTTTCCAGACTGTCATCTTTGTTGTATTTTCTTGCCGGGTTTGAGAATTCAGGTCAGTCTTGCTGCTGTTTTCGGAGGTTTGAGTCCAGTTCCTTCACCGTTTTAGGCATTATGGTTCGCCGTTTATTGTATGTTTTCGATTACGTGGTTAGTTCATTAAATAGTTCGTAAATTTTGAGTCTGAGCCGACCTGAGCCTGCAACTCGCTGAATACAATTCCCAACAGAGTTAGTGTCGGAAGATCTTTCTTGAAGTCATTTCTTTGTCATTCGAAGCTTCTGCACATACTTTTCGCCATCATTTTACGTGATATCATTGTCTTAGAAAATTTCCTATTGTCTTTTAGTCCATCATAATCCAGAATTACGATTCGTAATTTGCACTGGTGTTACAGTTTTTGCACCGGTGTTACACTTTTTGCACCAGTGTTACACTTTCTGCACTGGTGTTACACACGCTCTCAGCCAATCAGAATCGAGTCATTTTTTCATGTATATTATTACAAATGTAATAACCAGTTTCGGCTTTCACTGGCTCAGATACCAATAACACGAACATCTTTTCATTCAAGATATTCATGGAAATTTACAAGGAAAAGCAAGACCAAAAGTTGGTCGGCATAAGAGCTTAAATGAGATTTCATTCACATACAAATTAAATTAATTTTCATATGAATGATTGTGCACCAGGGTGTGTGGATTTGTATGGACAGGTCAAAAGAGCATCAACCCTACCTGTAAGTAGGAAGTCAAACTTTCACCATAGTTTTCGCTGACCTCAAACGGGGCAGACATGTTAAACATTGTACTGTATCCATCTGGTGGTTGCTCAAAGATTGGATTTTCGCGAAGAGAGGCAAAGCCCTCGGTGTTTACGTAGCTATACCATAATTTCCTACGTACTCCATGTGTTTCAGCCACAGAATCTACCAGAGACAGCAAAGTTGCTTCTATTGTCATTAAAATGAATGCATAGAACTAATATATTGATCTGTCATCTGGTCGTCCCAGACCAGGATTTCAAAAAGTCTGTGATAATTCTTATTTAATAGTTTTTAATTCTTAATCAGTAGGACCCCGTTGATAACAGTACTTTGCAGTGAGAGGTTATCCTGGGTAAATAATATTCGATCATCATCAAGGTCACTGGCCAAGTTCCCTGTACCAAATGTATTTCACTTTTATCAGCGTCTCTGGACTCGGGTTACCTTTTCACTCCGCAAAAGAAACGTTCATACAACAGAATATAAGTTTTCAGTAAATGTTAGTTTCGACTTCAAGTTCAATGTTGTGCACCAGTAGCTTTTTGATACTTAAGTTAGTGAGACTTAACCCTTTTGCTCACGAGCTTGGGTGATTAAGTACTTGTTTCGACCTAAACACTTGCAGTTTTTCCTTATCAAATTCATGCTTTAGAGACAGCAAGACATGCTCTATGATTGAGCCACCCAAAGTACATTGATAGATTTTATCCAGTTGATCTGTACGAGCGAAAAGAAAATGCACAATTTTCGCCAACTTTCGCATTTTCGGCGGCGGCTGGGAGCTAAATGACGATTTTCTAATTTTCCTCGATGTCTAATAAACTAAAACGCTTGAAAGCTTTGAACAGCGTTTTCGAAAAAAAACTCACTACCTAGGTTATTTCGGCAAAATATGAGGAACTAAAGTTATGCGTTAAAAAAGTGGGGGTCACCGTGCTCCTTTAGGAAAAAAAACGTAACATTGTCGAGTTTGGCGCGAAGGAAATCTCGAACGTGCACACTGATGACGCGAAGGTTTTTGATCTCAGTAGAACTAATACAGGAGCAAAATTACTGGTGTTCAAAACTAGCTCTTATGTAATTATTGAAGAGACGATCATCGTTGTTTGGTAAATATCACAATTCACTGTACTCTTTCCTTCTTTGGAAAATAAATTTGAAAGTTACCAGAGCTGTTCAAGTATAAAGTGACGGCCAAAAGTGCTCGTTTCTTTTGGTTGGTTGAGGTATTGTCGGCCCTCTGAACTAATAAGTAAATGCGATCGAACCAGCATTTGACTCAGTAAAAAGGAATATAAAGTTATTCAAATGTTGTTTCATTCCTGTTTTAGTGTTTTGTGTACTAACTTACCGAAACCAGAAACTGCGACACTACTTGCTGGTGAATTCCATGACTGGCTAAAAAACTCCAGTATAATACTTTTGCCTGTTCTTGGTGGTGTGCACTGGAGGATCAGTGTAGATGGATCGTGGGAGGTCCTGCTTTCCTTACACTCAGAGTAAGACATGTCCTCATCAACAACTAACAATGTTACGGATTCTGCACGCTGGCCGCAACAGTTGACAAACAAATCTAATACGACCGTGAAAACAGAGATCCTCTTGACCAGATTTATAATCCATCTTGGCGAAGAGATCTATTAAAAGAATATTATCCCTATAGTAAGTTAATGTTCTTAAAAGTTCGAAATAGTCATAATATACCGTCACTTTAATTTTGAAATTTTCTAACAATAAACATGCGATCGATGTATTGAGGCATCTGAAAACTAAAATGCTGACACGATTTCCCTTTTTTTAATTAAACATCAACCATCATATCCGGCAAAATAGTGAGAAAACGAAAGCTAATTTTTCCCATTTTCCACAACCTACAATATTTGATCATGCATTAATCTAAAAGATCTATTCATGGCTGCGCGCAAAAGTGAAAAATTTACTCGCTTGAATGGTTAAAAAACGCTTTATCTATTGACCGTAATGCGCCACATTGTATACTGCAGTTAGTTTCAATGTAAACTTCTTATTTACTAATCTTAAAGTCATCATGTGCTGGAAATTGGTCCCAAAGTCATTTTTTCCCAAAATTGTACGTTCGAAACAAGACCCGGGATTTTTTTCCAAGCCGAAAACTTACGTCCTTTCGGAACACTGATGAAAACTTCGTTTCTTGTCCTTGAATTTGGCCATGGCTCCAAGTTTCATTTTTGACCATATTCACTGTTGATAAGAAAATAGCTAGATTGCAAACTGTAATAGTCATAGTGTTTCCAACAAGAATTGATTTTTCAGTTATTGCCCCCGCACAGTTTTGGCGCCGAGGCCAAAATCTGAGGAGGCATTATTGAAGGCCTTTCGTATAATAGTTAGAGTCTGACTTAAAGCAAACCATAATCGTACAGTGGGGACAGGCCAGCTAGTTATCCTTGACACACATGTATCAACAGTAAACAGAAGACTTTGAATACTTTGAAAGAATATAAATTATCTCTGTCAATTTAACCCTTTTTAATTAACAGTCATGTCTTACAAGAACAAAGAAACTGCTTTAAACAATTTATTGACCGACAAAATAGAGTGGTTTCCCTATATAATGTTCTTAATATGATAAGTGCAGCACCTTATCGTGGTGGGGAGGTTTGCGTGCCTTAGTGACCCTGGAAGCTATATTAGCGGGGACTGCAGTCCCTGGTAGGTTCAACCTTGCTGGGCAGGTTCCAGGTGAAAGGTCAGACGAACTGCAGCACCTGGCCCTCCAGGTTGGGGGTTGGGCGAAGGGCCAATAACCCTTCCCTGTAAAACAATTCATATTACGGAAACCGAAAGTGTTTGTGTTTTGCGGCCTTATGCGCAACAGAGCGCGAAGAGGGTAGGTGAGGTGAGGTGAATATGATGGGTGACAAATTAATCCTTAATTTGGTGCGAAATTTCAGCGTTAATTCATAATTTCACATGTGAAATTACAAAATTGCCATGGCAACATCTCTTGTATGTCGATCAGTGCCAAGTTGGCGACCATGAAGACGGTGACCGTGATTAAAGAAGAAACGGACTAAAAAGAGCCAGCAAAAAACTTAAATACCTGAAAGAGTACAATTAACTGGGTAAGAGTTTCTGAGAAGTGGTGTGACGAAAATAGACTTGGGAAAAGCTCTGTAAATTTCTGCGAAACATTTCGATGAATATCTGCGGTTTGGGAAAACGCACAGACGTAAAACTTGGAGAAGTGTCTTGTTTATTTATATCCAATAAGATCACAATTTCTTGACTTTATCCACTGAATGGTTTTTGATTTATTTTTTTATTGCGTGACAGTGAAAACTATCTATATATAGTACATTTTTGGCACGCTTCGACGGCATATCAGGCGAGTTTGAGTTATCGCGACGTAAGTAGTCAAAGCACTCATGGCGCTACAAGCAGTACATTAGAAACGGCTTCTGATTAGGTAATTGTGAGTTTGGGTAAGGTAAATGTCTGTAATCAAGCTCTTGATTAAAGAGACCGAACCCTGTTTCTCTGTCGTACGATTTTGTTTATCACTCGTATGATTGGACTCTACATTGCCTTATAATTACCATTAGTAAAATAAATACGCTTTTTATTAAGGGGATAGAATACTTACTTTGGTAGATGCCTAATGGACTTGATTGTGTGGAGTGCTTATTTGCTTGCCGTTGAGTTTTATTTTAAGTTTTTAAGACTGATAAACTTACCTTCAGAACTTTCACATATAAATCCCTTCACATGGTTACAATCAACGTTCAAAAGCCTCATGTCATCCATACTCAGCGCGCCGCACAAATTATCGTCACCATTCAGCGGGTAACCTCTTTTCCACTGTTCTTCCTCAACATGTTTTCCATCATTCCACATCCAGATGTCAGGTCGCCCTGATTTAACACTCGTTCGACGAAACCCCACGAAAAAGTCGGTCTCTGAGTTCGTCATGCTAATAAGCAGCTTAATCAAATCTTTGGTGAATGATTCTGATTTATTTAGCAAGGCCAGATCTCCTCCTTGTTGTCGACAAGATGCACGAGCTCCGTCCCAGGTTCTTCGCGTGCTGACAAAGAAACGAAGACAGGAAGACCCGACAGCTTTCCAGCGTGGATAACAGCTTTCTTTGCTCTCTACAGGAGATATTACACAGAGAATTCGGAACGAGAATAACTTCAAATGGGAAAATTGACGAATAGTAAACAAGTTATCAGCTGGTATGTGATTTCTAAGGACGCAGGGTTGAAAGATTATGAGCCTGTCGTGATTGGATTGAGTTCGAGTGGTTTCCATTTGTTCGACTGTGTTCGATTGGTTCAGAAATAGAAGACACACAGTTCCGAACTAAATCGAACTCAATCCATGGCTTGAGTTCGATTGAGTTGGATTTTCGAATGTTCAATTTACTGCCGACTTGTAATGATTAGTAAAAAATCAATGTGTTGAAAACTTTCTAAAGCAAAAGCATCATGTTAAGTTTGAAAGTATTAGTATTATTATTGTATAGTAACTTAATATTTTAAGTAACTTCAGTAATTACAAATACAATTAAAAAATTACAAAATAAAAACTAAAGAATAAAAAAGACGTGAAAGATGAACGTAGTGCTCGATCCTGTATTTCTGGAGTAGAGGAAACCAGCCAATACTGAAGAAACTTACCTGGTAGAAGAAAAACTGGAATTGATGTTCTCCAAACTGTAGCACAACAGTCTGCTGACTGGTTTGAAATTGTTATTTTATTAGAGAAGTTTGACCCTGAATTAACTTCAAAAATGTTGGTGGTGACTTCATTTCTTCTGGCGATGAAAAAGTCAGTTGGAAAGCGTTCAGAGCTGTTAAGATACAGAGCAGTAGAGATGATGTGATTTCCTGTCCAAGACGGAGGGTAAACAAAAAGCATGGTATCGTTTTCACTCCGTTGGATCTGATCAGCCTTAAATGCAAACACGTGGTGCCATTCATCGTGGGGTGGTAAGCGGTGAACTCTATAGATCTCATTGTTTTCTTCCTTTTTTGAGACAACATGGAAGACAGAAAGATCTGAAAAAATAACTTATTGTCAGATTTGTCTAGCTTCTCTAATGACTTTTCCAAGAAAGAAAACTAGGGTTATTTCTTATTGTGTATATTACCATCTACAATACCCTTTTTAACTTGCATTGCATCAAGCTGAGGGGACTCCAAATGGTTGACTCACCGTGAACTTTTTATCAGGTTGGACTCATGACAAAGGCAGTTATTTTAATCATCCATTGCTGATTTATATACGAAAAGAGAAGTAACGGGTCTACTGTAGATATGCCAAAGAGGTTTCAAGGTTGAAGCTACATGTATATGAAAGGGTGAATCATTTCTGAAAAAAAAACACCATACAAAAGGCCGGGAAAGTAAATTGACCTTCGGGTAGAGCCTCCTTGTGTACACCTTGGTTAGGCCCCCTCTCCCTCCTCCTGGACACACCTTGCTTTGGACATTTAAAAGAAGGAATGTAATGTGGTCTCCCCTTCAAACCACGGCAATGTTGTTGAGACTAAAACAAAACAACCACAAACCCTGTGTACAAGATCCACTGGTGAAGCGAAACTCGTCCAATGCTGCATCGCCGAGGAATGAACTTCCTTTTACCCCCTCCACAATTATCTAAAGAAATATGAAAACATATCTGCATTGGTTCTTATGTACGTTTGAAAAATGTGAAAAATATGCAACGAGAGGACTGATGACGCCTGCACTCAACCCAATATTACATCAAGGAGATAAATACAGCTAACGCATTCATTTTGAAGTGGAGACCATTGAAACTTGGTAGGCTCATAGTTGTACAGACAGCACAACTATGGCTTATAATAATTCCGTATTTATTTAAATTGGTTAAATGGCACCGATCGTGTCGGCAGTCTTTGACGCCCAGTTCATTGCCGCATGCATGAAAAACACTGCATACTGAAATCAATTATTATCCATCGCAATGTGCACTCATTGTACTTCTCTGAAAAGAAGGACCGTTAATACGACACACTGATCGTATCACGTGCATTATTCTTACATGAAGAATGATCGTTCAAGGGACACATGCGCATTAGATACCATTTCAAAGCTATTTTGCATATCACAGAGACAGGATCCGTTCTGTTTTTAACCAAATATGATAAAAACAACAAGGGATGAGAAAAAGCACACTGAAAAAAAGGATTTTTCAGTAAATGATTAAAAATCAAACAAAACATTGCGAAGATTAAAGCGGAATTCTAAATGCACTTTGATTTCAAGTTGGGGAGAACTCTTTTCAAAGTGAGTAAACTAGTGTCCAGGTCAGCGCGGTCCCAAAGCTGACTGTGTCTTTTTAACTATAGCACACTAATTGAATTGCGCGCGTTGCTCTTTCACGAACATGTAACGAAAAAAATGATCGTTTAAGTTGCACACTATTCGTATCACGCGAATTATTCTTGCATCAAATTTTGCTACCCCCATCTTCGACTTCCTATTGTTTTACAACCACGTGACATTGCAATAAAGCAGATAGCCCCTATCGCCCGAATTTTCATTGGTCTTTAACTACGTTTATTATATGGTAAGCTCTGCGAGCGGGCAAGATGACCCAAATCGCGCGCTGTAATTGGCTACCCGAGCGGGAAAGATGGAGCCATCTTGCCCGCTCGGGACTACCCGAAGTGTCCCGAAAGAATGTGGCTTTTCCCGAAAGCCATATCATTAATAAATCCTTTATTGACCAAGTTTGTTCGGTCAAGATGGCTGGATATCGGCCTTGTTCTTTTTTCGCGCGTTTATGGACTTCGTCTTGGGCCATTAACGCGCAAAAAAAAAGAACTTGGCCAATATCCAGCCAACTTGACTCGAACAAACTTGGTCAATAACCCGTATGTACATAACCTACTTTTCTCCCTCATATCCCCTTCGCGTAAAACGCACACACTTACAAAATTGAAAAAGCGATTTCTTTGTGACGTGTGAGTGTTGATAAAAGCTAAGAAGCTAGCATATCGGGCTGTAACCAATCTATACCACTTTGTAAGAAAGGAATGCTGAGGTAAAGTTTGAAACCTTTAACTTAGTAAATTATATCACAAAATATGCCTACTCGTATTTACTCGAATAAGCGCCGCGGCGCTTATTTAATTTTTCGCGTCACAAGTGCTGCGCTTATTCGA
>JAHPZR010002787.1:20000-33299 GCA_019787425.1 Platygyra sinensis
CCGGAAGTGGGTGGGATCGAGGCACGCCGCGGCCAACGTGCGAGCGAGGTTTGGTTTTGTCGGGGTCTAGTCCCGCGCGGTCGAGCATGGGAGCGAGGCAGACCGGAAGTGACGTCATGGTAACCGGAAGTGACGTCATGGCAACCGGAAGTGACCACAGACACCGTGTGACGGGAAATAACAGCTTTATTGACCATTTTTTATACAAGGTCCATCCGAGTTTCATCGTTCTGGGCTCGATGAAGGAGTAGGAATCGAAATGGTGTATGGAAAGTCGTCGACGTATTCAACAGGAGACCAAATCGGGTGAAACGAATGTGCGTGACGGTGATCTCATTGGGATCGTAGGGATAGGCAAAGGGTTCCGCTAAGAGTTCCTCGTCGATCCGTCTGAATCGGATTCTGTAAAAGACACTGGCCAGACACTGTCGTACTTCGTCGGGAATCGTTTCATTGATCAGTCGGTACACGACTTTTCGGACATGTTGTATGGGTTCCACGGGGGTGTACACGATGGCGTGAATGTAGAGTGGGCGTGGTTCCTTGGGCGTGGTGGAAATGAAACCAATCCATGTTGACCCAGAACAAATACCAGACCATGGGATCGATGGGGAAAGGAAGACGTTGCCATGACCGCGTGCCTGGTTGATGAATGGAATGAGCAAAGGCACTGCTTCTCAGATCAGGCAATGGCGGTTCTGAGCCCTTTCAATGAGGGTGGGTCCTCGTAGTTCGGGAGGTGTGACCCAGACGGGGTTTTCGTCAGACTCCTCCAACGTTTCATTGGCTCTCAGTTCCTCGTGAGCACTGTTTGTAGTGTCACTGTCTTCGTCGTGCATGAGACGACAGTGTCCGCATTGAAAGCTGGTTTCGCGGGCTTTTTGGAAACAGCGTTTGTGAAGAAATTTACCGCAGCAGGGCATCACGTGACAACGCAGGACAGAAGCAATGTCTAAATCCAACAAACAGATGAAACATTTGTCTTGGTAGAGTTGTAATTCGGGTCTCATCCCCAACAAACGTAGACTCTGTCTGGAAGCCATGATCACGAGTGAATGGATGGGAAAAGTACGCTCTCTTAAGTAGAGCGATGTCACGTGTTTTTTTGATGACGTCACGAATGGGGGGATACCCCTATCCCCCCTCTGACGTCACGGTGACGTCACGGAGCCATGTCTCATAAAGGCCGAGACGGCGCGGGCTCGTCACTCGCAGTCTTGCACTGGTCTTGAGCGTCACCATGCCTGCTACTCGCGGTTATGAAGTGATCCTTCGTGACATTGACGAGAACATGAAACGATTGACTGATGATTGGCTACGCGTGCAATTTAAGAAACGGCGTGCGAAGAGGGAGTCCGTGAAGAAGCAGATGAAATCGAGAATGGACCTGATCTTGCAGGTCATCAAAAACTCCATCGTGTCGCGGTCACCTGGTGCGAGTCAATGAGCAGTTTGGCAATAGCGTGGAGCGGCAGCGTGCCAAAGAAGAGATGGAGAGCCGTCTTCCTGATCTGGAGGAGTTGATTGATTTTTTTAGTAAATTTTAATTTTTTCATTGGGGTTCCCTTTCGGGGTTGAACCCCACCACATCTGTCAAAAGTCAATGATCATACATGAATGAGAGTTGTCTCTTCATTGGTACATGAATGTATCCTCTAGTAGCCAAGCTCGATTTTTCTCTCGAGGGTGTTCATCGACCCACTGGAAGAACTCGCATTGACGTTTTTTACACTTGAAGAAGAGCCTGTCGGGGTTTCTCTCTGTATGGGACATGGACATGATGGGTGCATAAGTGCAGAAGCATTTCATCTTGAGTTGACGGTAAAAGTCGTGAATTTGTCGGGGAGCCGCCTCTAGGTAGGAGGAGATGTCCTTGGCACCACAACACACAAAACAATCTGGAACGGGACACCTGTAGTAGTCCCAATGACCCCACTGTGTCTCGGTGTCTCTGGCTTCTAAAGGTTCTCCTGGGTGAATGGGGCAAGTGTAAGGAATGGGTGTGGCCGGTGGTGAAGGATTCCTGTAGGGTTCTTCTTGTTTGATGTTGGAGAGGGTTTCTGAGAAGACTTCTGGATCAATGGGTGTGTCTGTGTGGAGGAAAGAAAGAACGGTTACCATTTTGGGTATCTCGAATGAGTATGATTTTTTTTCGAGATGACTTACCTGGTTTGGGTGTCTTGGTCTTCTTCTTTCTCTTCTTGGGGATGTCGGGTTCCATCCTTGGATCTTCGCTGTCAGGTACCATGTAGCGGGTCGGCGATTCCTTCTCTGGACTCCACAGTGCCATGGTTGAAATGAATGAAAAAACCAGCGGGTGGTGGAGTTATAGGGTCGAATGACGTGATCCACTTGACCAATCACCATCCTCTGTGACCAAATAAGGATGTAAGGAAACCGAATACGATTGAAAAGTGTGATGTAGCTATGAATAAAGATCAAATCATGCCTGACTTGACTGAATGGAACGCGCTGTGCGCGCGTTGTGAGAGTGTGTACGACCAGTACGGGAGTACGCCCATTCCCGACTTTTTGAGCGACGACCCTTGCGCCGTGTTTTTGGACACGCACGTGGAAGACAACGTGGGACGGTTCGTGGTCTTTATATTGTGGTTGAAGAAACAACCTTTTTCATTCGGATGGTACGCCCTCCTTCGTAAAAACCATCCCGAGTTATTCCAGACGTGTCTCGTGCGTCTGAGTCTGTTATGACGAGAAAGAAGAAGAAGGTGGATCGGTATGCCAAGGTCTTGTCCTTGTACCGAGATCCCAGCGTGGCGGGAGTCTGGGTGGCGTGGCGCGGTTCGCCAAGGCGCAGAAGTTACCCGTGGCCAAAGTCCGTGAAAAGTTGGAAGCCGATTTGGGCTACACGTTGCACAAACCCACCCGACGACGGTTTCCTACCTTACCCGTCTTGGTCTTTGGGATCGACGAGCAGTGGGTGGCGGATCTGATCGAAGTGGGGAACATTGCCAAATCCAATCGAGGGTACCGCTACTTGTTGACGGTGGTGGACGTGTTGTCCAAGTACGCGTGGGTGGAACCCGTCAAGTCCAAGACCGGGAAAGCCGTGACGGCGCTTTCGAGAAGATTTTGAAACAGGGACGGACCCCGCGTCGCTTGCAGACGGACGATGGGAAGGAATTCTATAACAAGACGTTCCAGGCGTTGATGAAACGCAAAGACATTCGTCATTTTTCCACGAGCGGGGATACGAAAGCCAGCGTGATCGAACGGTTCAATCGCACGTTGAAACAACGCATGTATCGTTACTTCACCGTCAAGAACACGTTGAAGTATGTCCCGGTGTTGAAAGACTTGGTCATGGGGTACAATCGGTCGTACCATCGGAGTATCAAGATGGCACCCGTCAAAGTGACGACGCAGAACGAAGAGCAAGTGTGGAAGAATGTGTACGCCAAACGGTTGAAGGGGACACGGACTCGACCCAATTCAAAGTGGGGGATCGCGTGAGACTCAACAAAAAGTATCGCGTGTTCAAGAAAGGGTATTTGCCCGGATGGACCGAAGAAGTGTTCGTGGTGGCTCGCGTGGTGCCTGGGATCTTACCCACCTATAAGATCAACGAATGGGACGGCACGCCCGTGGAAGGGACGTTTTACGCGGAAGATGTGCAAAAAGTCAACGTGAAAGACGACGATCTGTTTCGGATCGAGAAGATCGTGCGACGCAAAGGAGATAAAGTGTTGGTGCGTTGGAAAGGGTGGCCAGACAAGTACGACAGTTGGATCGAGAAACGCGCGTTGCAATCATGAAAGAGTTTTACGTGCAAGTGATGAGCAATGCCAGCACGACGGAATTCCCGCCAACAGGGCCAACAGTTTCAAGAATCGTTTGCCGTACCCGTTACGCTTTCGAGAATCGGGATGGAAAGTGGGCTTGAGCAGTCTCTCCCACCCGACACCACCGGTCCGTCCTCATCAAACCCATCCCTTTGACAAAGACGATCTCATCTGTCGATTCAGGTGGAGCATGAAATCGATCGACTTGAGAGGGAACCGAGTGGTCAATACGTGGACCTTGATCCTCACCGGTCAAGATCTCATCGACGACAAACACTTGATCACGGGAGGGAAAGCGCTCATGAAGTACATCGTGAATCGCTACGAGACCCGATTGCGTGAATTGGTGACGGATAAAGGCGATAGTCTGATATCGACCAATGGGGAGACAAAAAATTTTACGTCGTCTTCCAATGGGACGGAGACGAGTTGGTCATCGACAATTCAGAGACCTTCCTGAATGAAGCCAATGGAAGAAACCGTCCCGAAGTGCTCTTTGGCGCGAAATTGGTGGAAGCCATGAAGTGGATCGTGAAAGACGAGTACAATGTGTATCATACCAGAGGGAACCTCAGGACCGAGGCGGATCAAGTCCCGAACGATGTCAAGAAAGATTGGACGTACATTGACAACGGGCGAAGTTGGACTGAATTGTGGAACTATTCCAACGAGGGATTGCAACTCAGTCCCTACTGCAATTGGCGTTTCGTGTATTTGGACGAAGCGTACCAGAAAGCGTTCGGAGGAGGCGCTTCCACCACCGCCCCGAATCGAAGCCCTCTGTACGTGTATTCGAACGTGGGAGAGAGTATGGTGACGGGGAATCAAG
This sequence comes from Platygyra sinensis, assembly GCA_019787425.1. Taxonomy (NCBI): domain Eukaryota; kingdom Metazoa; phylum Cnidaria; class Anthozoa; order Scleractinia; family Merulinidae; genus Platygyra; species Platygyra sinensis. The sequence goes on from JAHPZR010002787.1 coordinate 24,633, forward strand.
TCACGGATCTGTTGCGAGAGATCCCTCACGACCCGACCCTGATGACCTACGAACCCGCTCACATCGTATATTTACCCTTGCGGGCTGAAATCGTGGACATTATCGAGACCCAAGTGGCCGAGAACGACGGATCGTTGGTGGATTTTGCATCGGGCGTCACGACTCTCACCTTGCACTTTCGCTATGAGTGATTCATCATGAAAGAGTTTTACGTGCAATTGATGAGCAATGCCAGCACGACGGAATTCCCGTCCAATCGTGCCAACAGTTTCAAGAATCGTCTCCCTACCCGCTTCAGTTTAAGGAACCTGGATGGAAAGTGGGAGTCACCAGTGTGTCATTGCCTGAAGCGCCTCGAAAAATCAAATTGGACGACCCGTACCTGTTTCATATCGGGTGGATCACTCTGTGGGATTATCAGAACACGATTTACGTGGACGAAAGCGTGCATGTGAGGGAGGCGGATTTTCAAGCACCCCCCAAGACGGGAACCGAGTTCTTCAACGCCGTACGAGATCGGTACTTGTGGCATCTGAACGACGATTCCATACCCGACCAGCGATTCCACAAGAAGGGAGATACCGACCAATGGCTTTACATGGTGATGGACCGTGCGAAGGATGGGATGGGACGCCTTGACAATTCACGTACCAGCACGACGATCCAGATCAATCATTCACCGCGGTACCCCAAGTTCAGCATTGGCCTCGAACTGGCCAAGGCCATGGGATGGGTGAAACTGGGACGATTGGACAGCGGGAAACTGGGCTATGTGTTGGGTCCTAATTTGAGAAAAGAGTTTAACGACAATACGCTACCCAGAGCCGTGGATGTTCTCACACCCGTGGGGAACGGGGACGAGATGTATTACAAGATCGATGCAGAGGCATTGCACTTGAGTGCGTTCATCAACTGGGTGTTCATGGATTTGGACGGATCGTACGAGAGAGCGTTTGGAAACAATCATCGTCCGTTGTACCTGTACTCGAACGCCATGCGGAGTATGGTGGTGGGCAACCAAGTCACGGATCTCATGCGAGAGATCCCTTACTCCTTGGAGCAGAGACAGTTTGTACCCAACCCGGTGCAATATAGACCGGTACGCAGTGACGTGATGGACATAATCGAGACGCAAGTGGCCGAGAGCGACGGGAAACTCGTGGATTTTGTATCGGGCGTGACCACGACTAGTTTACACTTCAAGTATGAGTGATTTTTACATCACGTTACCCAGTCACAGTAGCAAGACTGAGTATCCCAACAACACAGCGAATAGTTTCAAGATTCGTTTACCTCACCCGATCCGATTGGAAGGAAGTGGATGGAAAGTGGGACTGATGAGCATCGCTCTACCCGATGCGCAAGTACCAGTGATCATCAGTCATAACGAAGCCGCCAACTTGTTTACTGCCTGGTGGATTCGAGTGGAAGGTTCGACCAATACGAGAGGCATTGCCAACTTCGACAACACTGACCTGAAACAAGTGTTCGCCAACACGGATGGGATCGGGTTGATGAAATCCATGATCGCTTTTTTCGAGCAACGACGCATCTACGCCAACAATGGACCCAAATTCGGTGCCAAGTACGCGACGAACGGTGGGAAAAAAACCTACCTGCAATTCAAGTGGGAAGGAGACGAATTGGTGATTGACAACAAGGACGTCGTTCTCACTCTGGAAGTCGGGGGTCGACCGGGTATCCAAATCCACGAGGAGTTGGCCAAGAGGATGGGATGGATCCGATACCATGAGGGGTTGAAAGATTGGGTCTTGGGTCCCAACATAGAGCAAGAATTTCACACGGACGCGATTCCCACCCTCACGCTTTATCAGACGTATTCGATACATTTGGAAATCCTAAATTTTGGGTGGTCGACAGTCGACATTTACAGCTGAGCGTCTTTTGCAATTGGCGTTTCTTGAATATCAACAAAGCCTTCGAGGCGGTGGTGGGTGCCAGTTCACGATCCGTGTTCGTGTACTCGGACGTGGGTGTCAGCGGTGTGGTGGGCAACCAAGTCACGGATCTGTTGCGTGAAGTGAATTACCAGCGCCAAGGGAAAGGATCGCAGTACTTCGAACCTCTCCATATCCAATATATACCGGTCCGTAAAGACGTGATCGACATTATCGAGACGGAAGTGTCAGAGACAGGAGGGGATCTGGTCAATTTCGGAGACGGCAACACGATCGTGACGCTCCATTTCAAGAAGACATGAGAGGTGGAGCGCTGACCCGATTTCGACCCGACGATCAATCGGGTGGTGCGTTTTTCGAGAGACATTGCGTCGGCCAGTCTACGGTCTGGTTGGGAAGGTTTAAAAACGGGAACACCGCTGGGATTACCATTAAACATCAAAGGAGGGATCCGAGGTGTGAAGAGAGGAGGACGACGCGCCATCAAACGGAAAGCGTTGGAAGAAATCAATAAAAGAGCCAAGCGGAAACTCACCGATATCTTTGGAGAATGAATCCCATCTATTCGAGACGCGTGCGACGCATTCCTCCCATCGTCAGTGAGTTGACGCGAGGGATGAGTCAGGAGGAGGCGGAGACGAAGAGTACAAAAGGGAGGTCTCTTCTTGCCGACGCGCACAAAGCTCCCGAACTACGACTGGGTCAGGAGTGCTCTGAAGAAGCAACGACGACGACGACGATGACGAGTATCGTCCCTATCCCCGGTTCGGCACCGGTCAAGAACCCCATGTTGGACCTGTTTCGGGTACCACCGACCGATGTCAGCATCTCGAGTTACCGCATGGTCCCCATTAACCCCTTTACCACGGGCATCAACCCCGTCGATTTTCAGATCGACCCTCAAGAAGATTACGTGGACCTGTCTCGCAGCTACTTCGAATTGGAATGGAGGTTGAAGAAAAGCGATGGCAACGATGCAGCAGCAGCCGACAAGAACTTTCTGGTCAACAACATCGCGCACACCCTCTTCAAACAGATCAGTGTCAAGCTCAATGGAACCCTCATCAGTCCTCAGACGGACACGTACCATTACAAAGCGTATTTGGAAACCCTGCTGAATTATGACCGAGACGATGGCAAGACCATCCTGAAACCTCAAGGCTGGATCAATCACATCGATTGGCCCGACACCTTGACCGCCAATCAACTGGATTATACACACCCACAATGATTTCAAAGCCCTGAGTGAAGAATACCAAAGTCTCGTGAAAGACCTTGCCGATGAAAGGGCCAAGTCTGCAGGAAAAGCGCGCGTCTTCACCTTTGTGCCTCACATCGAAGTCTTTTACCTCAACAAGCTGTTGATCCCCAAAGTGCAGATTGGGATCCAGATGTACTTCAATTCACCCGATTTGTGGAGCATGCGGTATCATGGTGCCTTGCACATCGATTGAATCAAGAAGACATCAAAATCAAGCTGTACCTCTGCCAAGTGAGAGTCGATCCCTCCATCTACCGTGAATTGATGACCAACATGGACACGGGAAGAAAAGTGGTGAGCTACCCCACGGTGAGAAGCGAGATCCGAACCTACAACATTGGACAGAACGAGAGACACTTTGAAATTCAAAATCCTTTCCAGAGTCGAATTGCCAACATGATCATAGTGGGATTGGTGGAATCAGCAGCGTTCAATGGCACCGTTACCAAGTACCCTTTCTCCTTCAAGACGTTTAACTTGACCAGGATTCAACAGACCGTCAATGGAGAAGTCTACCCCTATCAAGCCTTGGAACTGAATCACAGCAATGACAGCAAAGACATCAGAGGCTACAGACAGTTTCTCCAAGCCACAGGCAGTTTCTGCAAGAGTCAAGGAAACATGGTGAGAGCGGAAGATTGGGGACACGGCAAGCACTGCACCCTGTTCGTATTTGAGAACGCAGCCAACGGATGTTTGAACAGTCCGATCCTGAAACCCAAGCAGAGAGGTGAAGTACGATTGATCCTGGATTTTGGCGCCAACCCTGGAGAAAACGTCACAGCCATCATCTACGGAGAATTTGAGAATGTGATGGAGATCAATAGTAACAAAGCGGTGCAGTACGACGTGTATGATTCAGCTGTAGCAGGTTGAAAAGATGGAAAGAGTGCTCTGAACAACGTGCAATTGGATCGATTAGCTCAAAGTCAACCCACGTTACAACCCTATTTTTACGGGACGAGACCCTGCGATCGCTTACCGTCCACCCCCGACAAGAAAGGACCCGTGGGCTATATCGTCAACACAGACCCTCAAGGACAACCGGGTCGCCATTGGATCGCCCTGTGGACCTGCGACGACGCGTGCGAGGTCCTGGACAGTTACGCGTTACCCTTGGAGACGTACCAGACGACGGGACCCTTGATCGCCTGGTTGAACCGTCATTGGAAGATCGTGATTCAGAACAGTCAGAGTCTTCAATCGCTTTACAGTCAAAGTTGCGGCGATTACGCCTTATTCTTTTTGATCGATCGTTCGCAAGGCAAGAGCATGAACGAGTTTGTGAAACGATTCGACAAGCACGATTACGTGCACAACGATCATAAAGTGGGACAGATGTTAAAGAAACTGATTGAAAAAGAACAGGGATGGAATGCTAAATGTCAGTGCGAGCAAGGCACCTCTTGTTGCGGTGTAAGACATTTGTTGTTATGCATTAAAAGTATGTTAACTTGACTGAGTGGTACAGTGGTCAGTGCGTTGGGCTCATAACCCAAAGGTCCGAGGTTCGAATCCTCGTTCAGTCCCCCTTTTTCAGCTATATAGGACACCAACAGCCCTTCTCCATTCCATATGGGACAAAAAGATGGAACGACGCGAAGCCTTTCGATTCATCACCCCCTCCAGTATGATGGTCGTGGGACCCTCCGGGTGCGGGAAAACGGTCTTCACCACCAAATTGTTGATGGATAACATGGATCTCTTCGAGACGCCACCCCAACGGATCTATTACTGTTACGGATCGTGGCAAGACGGGTTCAAACCCATGAAAGAGCACGGCGTTCACTTTCACGAAGGGATTCCCGATTCGGACCTGTTACCCGTGTGGTTTCCCAAGAAAAAAGGAGGGTTGTTGGTGTTGGACGATCTCATGGAAGAAGGAGGGAACGACAAACGCGTGTTGGATCTGTTCACCAAACATTCGCATCATCAAAACATCACGGTGATGTACTTGTGTCAAGACATGTTCCCCCCGGGAAAGTTCGCCAAGAGCATCTCACGCAACGCGCATTACATCGTGAGTTTCAAGAACCCTCGCGATCAATTGGGGATGCGCAATTTACTACTGCAAGCGTTTCCCACGCAATGGCAAGAGGTGCAAGACACGTATCGAAAAGTGACGGAACGCCCCTTCGGGTACCTGGTGTTGGATTTGCATCCCAAGAGCAGCGACGATCGACGCATCTTGAGTCACCTGCTAAAAGAAGAGGGCTGCATGCGATGTCATCAGTTCAAGCAACATGCTACGCAGTGAAGTGCGATGGTGGACGCGATTTTTACGCATGTGTGAATGTCACTTGAAATGGTGGATGGGTCCCGAAGACATGGATTACGAGGCCATGCAACAGATTTTACAATGCGAGGGTCGACGCGAAGTCTGCACCTTCCTGGACCATTATAAAGAAACGGCTTTCACGGATCTGATTCAATCGAAACTGCTATTGGCTCAGTTCTTAGTGGAACGGGAGGACAGAGCGCGTCGAAACAAAAGTGGTTCAGACCGTTGCGAGAGGCTAGATGAGTATCTCACCCGCAGGTGTGGGTGCATCCCCCGACCTCATCGCTCAAGCCTTACCGTCCCCCATCGAACCCGTCTCCCCTTACTCGTGGGAACAAGATGATGACTACGATGCCAATGAAGATCTGTTGGAACGATTTGTCATGAACATGAGTCCCGGCGCAGGGACCGCTCGGAGGTCACCTGGCGTTGTCAACGCGCCTCCGGCTGGCGCTGGCACCTTTGTGCAGCGGACGAGCACACCGATCGTGACCCCAAGGGGGCGACCCACCATGGCCATGAAACAACCCAGACGAGTCCCTCGTCAAACCACCCCTTCCACACCCAGTGATCCAGGCAGTCGACGACGAAGCAGTGCGGGGAGTAGCCGTAGCGGTGGTAGTCGACGAAGTAGCGGTGGTAGGAGAGGGAATGGTGGTGGTGGAGGTGGAGGCGGAGGTGGAGGCGGAGGTGGAGGCGGAGGCGGTGGCGGAGGCGGAGGCGGTGGCGGAGGCGGTGACGGAGACGACGACGATGACGACGACGAAGGCGATTCGACGCTACCGACGCCTCCACTCCCTTCACCCCGATCGGTCTCCAGTCGCATGAACGACCTGGACATGCAGCAACAACTGGCGCAACTCTTGCAAGATCAACAACAGAGGGCCGCGGGTCGACGTATCGCGGGGATCACGACCACCAACACCATCACCACCACGTACAAAAACGGACGACGACCGACCGTGACGCGCAATTCCACCAGTGTGCGCAACTGAACATGACCACGCAAGTCAAGTTGTTGAACGGTTCCGGTCACCAAGTCCATGTCTCCCTCGATACCGACTTGCTCCTTCGTTTAGACGATTTGTATGCGTATTATCACAAACTATGGTGGTGTCGACGACGCATGTTTTACCAGTTCAGGTGGCGTCACGGTTTTCTGAACGGATTGGCGTTATTGCTCATGGCCGCCAGCGTGGCGGTGGGTGCCGTGCGTGAAAACAGTTACGTGATGATCGGATTGACGGCGTTGGGGACCGTCGTCAAAGGATGGAACGATTTCAAGAACTTTTCCTTCAAAGTGGACATGTGTCGCTTCGCGTACACCACCTACGAAAAAACGTTGATCGAACTGAAAACCTACATCCGCGGATTGGCCCCAGACGAATTGGAGGGGTTCCTGGTCAAGATGCAGACCCTGGACGATACCATCACGGATTTCACACCCCCCATGTCCGATTCTTATGCCCACGAGTACGCCAAACGGTTTCGTCACATCCCCATCGACTCTCCACCGCAAACGCATAAATGGCACGTCACGAGTGTCTGACGACCCATTTTCAACATGCCGAGACGAGTGAGACGACGAAGGAGACGACAGAAAGGAGGCATTTTACCTCTGGCGGCCCTCATCCCTGCCATGATGGCAGCGGGGAAAGCGGCGGCGTTGGGAGGACTGGGTGGCGCGGCCAGTTACGGGGTCCAGAGAGGTTTAAAATCACTCACGAGAAAGAAAAGGAAACGAATATAAGCGGGTCCAGGAGAACGCCCTTCATTTTTCACACGATGGTCAAGAGGAAGCGAGCACGGAGACGAAAAACGCAGAAAGGGGGTGCGCCTTTCCGACGCAAGAAACCGCGAATGGTGGATAAGATCGCCGAAGGGATGAGCATGTTCTTGTCTGGACCGTCCCCCTCGTTTGCAGGGGTGGGATTGAAATTGGCGTCTCAAGCGGCCAAAGGCATCAAGGACAACGTTCAACGCTATCGAAGGCAACGCGGTCGTGGTCTCCTGGGCATACTGGGAAGTGCCGCCAAGATTGGGGTCAAACTCGGGAAGGACAAGAGGTATAAGAGAATGGGTGTCTTGGGTGCCACGGGCAGTTACGACCAGACGTCCCGCTCCTTGGGAACGTATGAATCGCTTACGACGACAACGTCCGTTCTTGGACAGTATTCTCAAAGAAGCCAATCGGAACAAACGACAAGAATTATTGCAACACGCCAATGCCGATCAGATCAACGCCGTCAGCGAAATGGTCTTGAACCTCTTGAAGAAGAGAATTCCCGTCATGCCTGGCACGCTTCGTAAACTCCAGCGTCATAAAAAGGTGTTGCGAGAAGTGGGGAAGCGCAGAAACTCACTGAAGAGACGACGCGCGTTTCTCGTGCAACAGACAGGCAGCGGTTTCTGGCACGGTTTGAAAGAGTGTTACGGAGTATGTCATTGAGAGACGCCCACGGTTACCCTCTTCACGGGATCGACGTCGTCCCCGAACGTCCCAAACCCAGCAAGATGGCGCAACTGGTGACATTGTTGCGAGAGGCCAATCGACGCGAAGAAAAAGCCAACGACGAAGCCACGTACTGGCGCGACGCCTACCATCGTCTCAACCAGGACTATATAGCGCTTCAATTCGAAGACATGTGTTCAGATTGCAAACGCGTCAAAGACGGAACAGACCCGGGTGAAACGTACACGCTCTGCGGTGACTGCCACCAACGCAGGGAGACCGTCCGGACCCTGACACGGACAATTGGAAGAGAAAGAAAAGGAGAAGAGTTATTGGCAAGATTGTTACGAGACGGCCTTGAGACAATTCGGTGATTTCCCAGACGGACAGTATGACGGAGGAAGTCATGATGATCCCCACCCAAGAGTTTGAACGTTTGCAAGACTTTTACAAAGGACAAATCACCGAGAGTGCCCTCTTGAACAAAGCCGGTCGTCTGGCCGCCGAAAAACATTTGATTTTGAAGAATCCCAAGATTCCCGATTCCATCGCCGTCAAGATGGCCAAACCCCTGGCGCGACAGCAAGCGCAACTGACCAAACGGATTCGCACGGGCGGTGTTCCCACCGCGGGCGTGGGTGTCCCCGACGAAGACGAAGCCATGCTCGACGCGCCCTTGGAAGCCCTCTTGAAACGACTGATCAAAAAAGAACCCGTCACACCCGCCAGGATTAAACAGGAACCCGTCACACCC
>JAHPZR010002789.1:0-68796 GCA_019787425.1 Platygyra sinensis
AGCCGGAAAAAAGCCAGCATATTTTCATTTGTATGTTTTTGGGAAATCAAGGGTATCATGTTACAAACTTTGCGAGGAAAAACAAAAGTATCAAGTTACAAATGTTGGCGTTGAAAAAAAAAATTATCACGTTTGCTAGTTCAACGTATCAATGAATTAAAAATAAACGAAATTCAACGTAAATCACCACAGTAAAATTTAAAACCTTCTTGACAAACAGTAATTGTAAGTTATTTTTGGGCCTTGAACTAACAAGTTACATACAGGCAGCTGATGACTAAAAAATGTACTTACAGTCCTGCATAACACTCCGCACTATCTGAGATTGTCTCACTAGTTTTACAACTAACGAAGCTAGAAAAATCACCGACTCCATATCTTGCCACTCAAAAGATCTCATATACCTGATAGTGCCATCTTCAAGACATCGGAGAGACCAAGCGTCAACTCAATGAACGCTTTGGGGAACACCGGCGTTCTATCCTAAATCACCAACAAACTCAGCACAACTACACCAGTATCACTACACTTTAACCAAGCTGTCCATTCTATCAACGACGTCCGCCTCATCCCGATTGAACTCATACGCAGCAAACGTGAGGTGGTAAAGGGTATTTTGGTGACTCGTGATCGGCCCTTTTTTTTTCCCCGTGAAATGTGAAATGGCTACTTTTTCCTCGTGAATCGTGATTTTCATAGTAGCCGTGAAGCGTGATTTTGCAAAATTATTTTCCGTGAAACGAGAAATAAATGTTTAATTCGCCGTGAACTGCGATTTTTATTATGTCTTTGTTTTTCGTGAATTGTGAAAGGACCGTTTTATTTTCTGTGAAACGTGATCTAGAACCCCCCCCCCCCCCCCCCTCCTTTACCACCCTCAAACGTGACTCAGTACGAAAAGCTCGAGAGGCTCACTTAATAAACAAAGCCAAAACATTATATCCGTTCGGCATAAACAGAAGAGATGAAGCACGCCAATGATGTCCACAACTGACACTTATTTACTCATAACCTACCAATTATTGTCGCGTATTTTTATTCAAATTTTATTTGTAACGGTTTTCTTTTCACGTATCCTTTTTTTCCACTCAGCCCCTGAGGAAGGTATGTATTGCAAACCGAAATATAGGGCAATTTTGTTTAAAATAATTTAGTCCTTTACTCTGTTTTATTTCATCTTGGCGATATCTCCCCCTTGATCATTGTGCCGTCTAAATTTTGAATTGTACTTTAGCCCTTTGAAGTTGAGTTTTTTCATCGGTTCCAATAATAGACAATTTAACAGTGTATTCTCGGTGACCTGACAATTGAATGGCAGCGAGGCTGGCGGTGACCTTGTTTTGATACAGACCTCCCGTCTTTGTTGTGTAAATCAAGTTGTTATAATGCTAACTAGGTTCTTTTACATGACAAAAGCAGAGAGGTCTGTATCAAAGCAACGTCAACTTCGCCTCGCTGCCATCCAAAGGCCAGGTCACCGAGCAGACAACTGTAAAATGGTCTATTGGAAAGGAATATTAATTCATAAACTCTAAATATGACGCTAAAATATCATTTATTTGCTTGTAGTTCATCCTCGCGTCTCTCTTCATTCGGGACCTTCCTACGTCCAAGAAGGAAGCAACGTCACCCTTCCAACTTGTCACATGAACGGATACCCTGCACCAGTGGTCACCTGGAGGAAGTCTTCAGGCCAGCTACCCCAGGGGAGGTCGCAATTATAACAGCACTGCCTTACAAATTTTCGATGTCCGTAAACGTGACTCTGACACATACTTCTGTTCAGCGGTCAACCTTCTAGGAAATATTGAAAAGAAAACTCTGCTAGAAAACTCTACTCTGGTTCCCTTCCTGTGTTTTCAGTTACGCCACCTGGAAAGGTTTCCGTTTTTACTGGAGACGCTCTGACGTTGAACTGCAGTGCCACTGGTGATCCACAACCAGTCTTCAGCTGGAAAAAACAAGGAGCAGCACTGCCCGTGGGGAGGAGTCACAGGACAGAAAAAGCGTTAATTATAAGAGATTTTAGAGAAGAAGATGCTGGGAAACTATATCTGGTGTGGCTAAAAGTGCAGGAGTGTTTCCATAGAGGCAATAGTTATGTTGAAGTTGAGCCAGTTGGCATAGGTAAGCTAGTATAAAATAGAATTTTCTGGATTTGGCACAAAATGATCAATATATATTGCGTTCATAATTCTCTTGACTGGCTTTCATTGTGATCGAAAGCTCTCCGGTTTGAAAATGAATAGAGGCAACAATCTGGCCATTAGCATTAAAAATACTGCACTTAAACTCTTTAAAAGTGGCTCCTTAGGGTAATCTTTAAATATCGAATTTCCTATATGCTAGTGTGACATCTTCAAACCAGTTTTACATTCGTTTTTACTGCTAGTTCACTCAAACTTGTAAATTAGGTAAAAATCATTGTCTGAAGGCTTAAAATAAAAATGCCCAGATGAAAGCGTTTCACCGTTGATATTGGCTTTATATGTGATCGAGTTTTTCGAATTTCCATCTGTGAAATATTCAGTTCAGAATTTGTAGTACATCGAATCCAGTGGGATGCAAATTTTAAACACGAAAAGCGTAGCTAGGACTTAATTTGTACTGACCGTTTTTTTTTTCCGACCTTTTTAAATTTGTCTTTTCCATTTCCTAAAAACTGGTTAGATTACCAGTGTGCGAAATAAGCCGAATTTCACTGACGAAAACTCAAGGAAATGCACAGTCAGTTTTGCTTTTTGAAGGCACTATATAAAATATCGCAATTAAAAACACTGACTTTTGGGGGGATAGGCAGATTACGAAATTGTTTGTCTATAGGGCACATGTGGTCGTAAAAGGAAGGTACTTTGACTATAAATCTTTTATCCTAGAGAGAAAACCGGAGGGTGATGCGAGACCCTTACAGTCACAAATTTTTTGTTTCGTTTCCTCAGAAACGAAACGGTATTGTTTTCAGTTCAGGGGTGAACTATTTACATAGTGGAGGTAATATCCAATCAGAGTAAAGGTCGTAATTGTAAATGTAAATACGGCGGCAAAATTTCCGCCCAAATTCTGTGCATCGAAATGCAACATTTCAATTGTTGCCTTGTACGAAATGGGGAATTATTGATTGAAACTCTCTTTATCGGTATATTACACAAGAAAACTACGAACTGGACTTCTAATCGCGTAGTGATAGGAAAAGGGAAATATATTTTCGAGGTAGAGACGCCGCCACACCACGCGATTTGACCCCCAATAAGATCATGTATTTTAAGCCGATTGAAGCAGTTAGTTTTGTTTAGTGCAACAAAGAAATGGTACATGTACTGTTTTTCGTTATTGACATCATGAGTATGAGAGTTATCAATGTAACGCTTGTAATTCACAAGATAAACATGCGCAGCAAAAACATCCTGTTGAACTAAATTTAATTTCGAGTCACGGAAACAAAACGAACGTAAAATGGCACTGAAGGCAGAAATAACTGAAGACTTAAGAGGGAATGTCCACTAGGACCGAGCCATATCAAAAATATGTGGCACATGATGAAAAATCAAAATTTTTCATATTCTTCCCAGAGATAGCCTATGGTAAGCCTAGAAACGTGGTGTGATTTTTTTCTTGAAATATCTTTTTAAACCCGCTAAAAAATCAAAAATTCGTTGCGGTCCCACGTCTGGTCAAAAACACGCAAAATTCAGTGACTAATACCTTATCATAAACTTCGCTCTGTTTAATCCCCATCAAAACAACACTCCAGTTTGAGCCTGGAAATTTATTTTTGAGGAGTTTACAAGTCTTTTGAGGCCAATTATACTTCTGTGGGTTAATTTTCAAGGTCACGAAGAGCCGCTTAAAATCACTAAAATTCACTTCCTAAAAATTCTTAATTATGCACACTTTTTCAAACGGCAAATTCGCTACCCGGTAAAACACCAAAACACCTAAGATTTTGACGTTTCGAAAGACGAAATGTCAGTGTAAAAGCTGGTATAAAAATTATTTTCGGGCTTTACATCAGCGCTGAGTACTAACGCTCTCAAAATCGTGATAATCACAACACTAACCTGCTAGAAACGAAAACAATAGGCACATGTCTGGGATTCGATGATCAAAAGGAACCTGAAAATGTCTTCTTGTATTTGATTTCCTCGGTATTTGGACTTAAACTATGGCAGAAAAGTGATGTTTAAGCTTACCTCCTGTGAGACATTACATTCAAACGTTAAGTACTGACGTATTCAGAATCCGGCTACACGCACGATATCATTGCGGTGCGTGGTGTTCGGGGAAGTACATCATTTTCTCACTGACATTCAACCAATGCCAATCCGAGAAAATCCAGCACATTTCTGTCCCTTGTTCTAAAACAGCAATCCATAAAAGTAGTGAAGCCTTCTAGCGTCAGGCCCTTGCTTGTAAAGAGAAAAGCTTATGTTCTGTTCTTGTCGAAATGTAAATATGGCGTTTGATGTCGACTTCATTTCTGTGTCACGTAATGGTCAATTGATGGGATTTTGTCACGCATTGCCAAAAATTTAATAAGACGTTCAAAGCAAACAATTGTTATTTGAAAGGTTGTCTAAAGAAAAGAACTTGTTGTTTAGCTGGGCTGTCTAACGAAGAGATATCGCGCAATTCAATCATAGTCAAACTGTGACAATGGACTAGCGCCTACAAAGCTGCAGTAACGACAGTAACGACAGTAACGTTTAATCTTTATCCCATCTGCAACATTATGTGCACAGAAGTTTCCTCTTCAATGATTTTAACAAGGAAAACAAAACTGATACTTATTCGTTTTAAGGACGGTGCCTACTTTTGTTAGTGCGCACACGTTCTGCGCATCACGCAAGCCATGGTTTAAGCGCGCGCGCGCGCTGGGGTTATTGACGCAATCAACTACGCCACCAAGCACACGACTAAAATTAAGGACGGTGCCTTTTTTTGTTAGTGCGCACACATTCTGCACATCACGCAAGCCATGGTTTCAGCGCGCGTTGAGATTGACGCAATCAACTACGCCACCAAGTACACGACTAAAAATTAAAGCAAAATTTTCCTACTGTGACCAAATCAATTTTAATGAACCTGTACTTAAACCAGGAACACCGGAATAGCAGCATATCGCTGAGCAATAAATGTTAACGTCTTCCATCTGAAAACCTGGCTGTTATCTTTCGAAAATTACACTGAAATCAAACTGTAATCATGTACCTGCAGATGGCGTAGTGCGCGCAAAAACGCAAATGTTTTACTTACTGGGGAGGTGACAGGAAAAGATGTAACGGGGACCGTAAAAGTTTTCAGAAAAGATCAATTACTTTAAAAAACGCGTGGTTACCCCAACATTTTATGTTGCGAAATGAAACTGGCAAGCCTATTCAACATATGATTAGTTTCTGGCAGTGAGCAAAAGGAATTTAGACTGTATTTTAGATGAACCAGAGGAAGGCTGTCAGAGACGCTAAAAGCACTTTTGTGACGATTTTGTTATTAAAAACGTACCGAAAATGATTTTAATGTTAACATTTGCCATGTAGTTTAAAGATCTTTTAAAATGTGTCTGCCCTTCTGTATTTAAGAGTGAATTCTAAGGAAGTCCGTGAGAAAATATCCTTCTTTCTCTTTTCAGAAAAATGCTGATGTCAGCATTTTTATTGAGATTCAAGGCTAATTATCTCGAAAAAATGCGTGGCTACCCCTATTTTTCTTTGTGGATTCCAATAGCCCTTGCAAATATCTACTTTTTCCGCGTGGTCCTAACCTGGCGCAAAAACCTTTGTATTTATTAGGCACCGTCCCTAAAGCAAAATTTTTCTACGGTGACCAAATCAATTTTATTGAACCTGTACTTAAACCAGGGAGACCAGAATAGCAGCATATCGCTAGCCACTAACTGTTAACGTCTTCCAGCTGAAAATCTAGCTGTTATCTTTCGAAAATTACACTGAAATCCAACTGCAAACATGTACCTGCAGATGGCGTAGTGCGCGCAGACACGCAAATGTCGTACTTACTGGGGAGGTGACAGGACAAAATGTAACGGGCACCGTAAAAGTTTTCAAAAAAGATCAATAACTTTAAAAAACGTGTGGTTACCCCTACATTTTTTGATGCGAAATGGAAGCGACAAGCCTATTCAACATGTGATTAGTTTCTGGTCGTGAGCAAAAGGTATTTAGATTGTATTTTAGCTGAACCAGAGGAAGGCTATCAGAGACGTCAAAACCGATTTTGCAACGATTTTGTTACTAAAAACGTAACAAAAATGATTTTAATGTTACCATTTGCCATGTAGTTTAAAGATCTTTTTAAATGTGTTTGCCTTTCTGTATGTAAAGGCGAATTCTAAGGAAATCTGTGAAGAAATATCGTTTCCCGCTTTTTTCAGAAAAATGCTGATGTCAGCATTTTTGTTGAGATTCAAGGCTAATTATCTCGAAAAAATGCGCGGCTACCCCTATTTTTCTTTGTGGATTCCAATAGCCCTTGCAAATATCTACCTTTTCCGCGTGGTCCTAACTTGGCGCAAAAACCTTTTTATTTAGTAGGCACCGTCCTTAAACAAGTTCATTTTCCATTGGAGTCGTTAACTTTTCAATGCATATCACACTTGTGCTAGAAATTGTTTGTTTACATTTCCATACAGCCATTCTTTTACGTTATTTTGTGGTCTTACGTTTCAGTGTCGGAGTTCTGCAAAAAAAAAAAAAAAAAAAAAAAAAACCTTTCATGCAATGATTAAGACTGATATGATGTAATCCATACGCTAAAACTACTCATGCATTTCTCTCAGAACATAGTCTTATTTTTTTTAACCTAGCGGTGTAAAGCCGATTGATTACGTGCTTTGTGTCACGCGCCACGAGAGAAGTGATAAAACTGATCAAATTGTCACGTACTGAGAGTGTACAAAAAACCTAAAAAATGTTTATCCATTTACGTCGTTTCATTGCAAAAAATTATATTTAGAAGAAGCGCCATTTCATAACGTGAATTTAGTCTTTTAGCTTTTTGAGAATATTTTATCTCTGTGACGAGATGAATCCCACAGAGGCATGGTTTGTTTTTGCATTGTACTGATGTACGCAGCAGCTCATAACATTTTGCACATTTTTCAGAATTTCTCTTTTGACGGATAAAGATTAGTTTCTAGTTGTAAAGTAGAGTTCAGTCTGAATACGAGCCTAGTGGCTCATCAGGCCGGAGTTTATCCCGGTTTCTGTAGCATGAAGCGACTGGGAGTATTACTATTTCTACTCCCCTCTGGATTGGATGCCAAGCCATCGCAGGGTTACCCCTAGCATGAGGTTTGCCGGTACCCATTTATACACCTGGGTGGAGACACTGTGAGAGTAAAATGACCTGCCCAAGAACACAACGCAATGCGGCCCCAGGCCAGGGCTCAAACCCAGACCGCTCGATCCGGCATGTGGCCACCCGCCTCCCATCGATGCTACAATAATTGCATCAAACAAAATTAATGCCCAAACATTGGTGAGCAAGTTTGTGACGTAGACGATTACTATTACAAAAGAATAACCCATTTCAAACACCCTTCATTTTACATTTATGGGTTTGTATCTCAAGAATGACTCCAGTAACATTTTTTGTCAAATTCTAATCATTACATCCAGTTTTACATTTTTGGCAACGTCCTGAACATTCTAAAGTAGAAGTGGTACTTCTGAGGGGTCACGTGACATGCCACGTGACGTTAAGCGCATAAAAGCCATTACTTGAGAAATTGGTGGCGGTTTTTAGTGATATCATCCTGCAAAAACGCGGTTTAGATGCAGGTCAATTATTTCCGTCCTCTCATGTTTGGAGTGACAGTCCCTTTTTCACAGAAAAAAATTTATAGGGTTAAAGGTAAAAGGTCGTCTTTTTCAACAAAATTCGACTTTTGATCATTTATCTCCTAAAATCGAACCAAGGAAGATCATTCCAGACGTAGCAAGGTAGACAATTTCAATTTGCATCGAAAACGCTCATTTATTGATCAATAGACTGAAAATTCGCCATCCGGCAATTCGCCGATTTACCAAATTTTAACAAAATAATCACGTGACGTGCCACGTGGTCAAAATAATATGTTACGGCAAGGCAGAACGCCGAGTTTTATAATCAGGGAAAAGTTCAGCTTGGTAAACAAAATATACCTGTCCAACCATATTTCTACTTTAAATTCCTGACCCAGTCCTTAAACTGATTGAGTCATGATTGTAAACAAAATGCCCAATGCCAAGCCAGGGTGAAAAACACACCCTATTTCACTCCAATGTGTATAAAATTTACACCTTTTTCAGATAAACAGCCCAAAAGCCACACCCTTTGGGGCCGCCCATACCTCTGATAGCCCATACAGCGGAGTAATCCCAACCCCTGCCCCTTCCGAGCCCAGAACACATAAATGCACCGTTTGTCCGCCGGGAGATTTCCGCGCCATATTTTACGGGTCACGTTTGGATCCTTTTGGCTTTAAAATATTTTTTTTTGCTTTGAACGTCTCATTGAATCTTTCTATTTATTATTCTTTAAACCATTTTTGGCAATGCGTGACAAAAATCCTTTCAAGTGACTATTGCGTGACAGACAAATTAGGTCCACTTCGGACGTTACTATTTAAGCATGCAACATGCGCGAGGATTGGAACAGCACGTGAGTATTTCGTTTTAGCAAGCAAGGGACTGACGGCTTCGCTACTTTTATGGATTGCTGTTTAAGAACAAGGGGCTAGCAATGAGGTTAGGAATGAGGTGGATTATTTTGGAGGCATTGATTGAATGTCAGTAAGGAGGATGTACTTTGTCGAACTCCACTCATCGCAATGGTTATCGTGTAGGATTCTAAATACGCCAGCAGTAATATTTGAATGTAATTACAGAAGGTGAGCTAAACATGACTTTTCTACCATAGTTAAGTCCGAATACCGAGGAAATCAAATTCAAGAAGACATTTTCAGGTTCCTTTTGATTATCTGGTCACAGGCACTTGCCTATTGTTTTCGTTTTCTAGCAGGTTAGTGTTGTGATTATCACGATTTTGAGAGCGTTAGTACTCAACGCTGATGTAAAGCCCGAAAATAATTTTTATACCAGCTTTTACACTGACATTTCGTCTTTCGAAACGTCAAAATCTTAGGTGTTTTGGTGTTTTACCGGGTAGCGAATTTGCCGTTTGAAAAAGTGTGCATAATTAAGAATTTTTAGGAAGTGAATTTTAGTGATTTTAAGCGGCTCGTCGTCGCCTTGAAAATTAACCCACAGAAGTATAATTGGCCTCAAAAGACTTGTAAACTCCTCAAAAATAAATTTCCAGGCTCAAACTGGAGTGTTGTTTTGATGGGGATTAAACAGAGCGAAGTTTATGATAAGGTATTAGTCACTGAATTTTGCGTGTTTTTGACCAGACGTGGGACCGCAACGGATTTTTGATTTTTTGGCGGGTTTAAAAAAATATTTCAAGAAAAAAATCACACCACGTTTCTAGGCTTACCATAGGCTATCTCTGGGAAGAATATGAAAAATTTTGATTTTTCATCATGTGCCACGACTGGCTCGGTCCTAGTGGACATTCCCTCTTAAATGTTTTAAGTCAGACTGGAACGTTGTGATTCTAAAGAGACGAAGGTCTCTGTTTTCTTGCGTGATTTAAATGTGATTAAGATCACAACGGCGACATAACTTTGGTGAAATCGGACTTGTCGGGAATAACAATCCCGCCGATTTTCTGTGGATGCTTACGGGAAAAGAACACGCACTTGGAACGCTTGGATGATACCAGTGACAGAAACGATATTCTGTGAAAGGTAACTAATTCATCAAATTGTATTTTAATTAACCTTGCTATATTGCAAAAGAGGTACAATATGGTTTTCTTATAAGGTGTCGACATTTTACAGATTTAATTGAATTTGTCAAATTTTCCGCCACAATTTGAGAAACTTCACTTCTTGTGAAGCGCGTCCTATCATAAGCTTTTAGAAATAAACAATCTTTTTGTTTTGAGGTACCGTGGCTGAGCTGGTTTCCATGAAAACACCGATAACATTTGTATTTTGGCTTCATAAATAAGCCGAAGGTGGACTGTGTAAATAATAGGCCTTTTGCAACAGTTGGTCACGTGACATGGTTTTCAAGAACACACTGATTAATCATTGGTAATGCATAATGTTATCAGAAATGGAAAGAACAGTTCCAAATAAGCTTACATGCAAATTTTCAGGTTTATATCTTTTAAGGGGGAATTTTTATGGACGTTAAAAATTAGAAGGATTTGTATGAGAAGAAGTCGCTTTGCCCACCAGTCACGCTCCAGTGGTTTTCCATACAAATCCTTGTAATTTTGCAAGTTTTCAAGCTGCCATAAAATCTTTGCCTTTCGGTGTAAGGGCCTAGAAATTTCCATTTTTCCTAATATTTTACCCCTCTTTCTATCTCCAATGGTTATATGCCCGCAGCTTCTTTTGGTAGTGATTAATAACAGAAAAGGTTTCTGGAGGGCAAAGCTTCCTCGCTTCCATACAAAACCTTCTAATTTTTGCAATATTCAAATCGTCATTAAATCTCAACCGTATACGGCTTTCGTCTGAAAATTGGTGTCCTGGTTAATTAAAACAAGCTCTTTCCAGTTCTGAAATTCATTTTGCTGTAGCTAAAAGTTTAGAAATTATCGGTCACGTGACCAACTGTTGCAAAAGGCCTATTGCATAACTCTCGTCACACGTAACACGTAACACGTCCTTTTTGAAAAGAAAAATATATTGCAGCAACGACAACAAAACGAAGAGTTGCGCAGCAGCCATTCGAATCACACCCGTCTAAGACTTGGTTTTTCTTGTCTAAGAGAATATTTGTTTAAAATTAACCGTTGTGCATCACCTTTTTGCGAGTGCGGTCTTGACACTGAATCAGTGAAACACTTCTCTTTGTTTTGCTCCAGGTATGCCGCCCAACGTAATCTTCTCCTTACCTCCGCTGCTAATATGCTAGGTGAAACGTGGTCATCCAGCAGCGATGCTAAAAAACTTGATTTTCTTTTGTACGGCTTTAAATCTGCAAATCATGATATCAACTGTGCTCTATTTCGCGAAGTCCAGACTTTTATAATCAATACTAATCACTTTTCGATGGCCACTGTTTAACTGTTTAATAGGCTAGTTTCGAATTGTGCAGAAACAAAAGAACAGAGTCGAGGTTCAGGGGAATAATTAGCATTTTGCATTGTTCATAACAAAGGAAAATGCAAATTATTCCCCTGAACCTCGACTCTGTTCTTTTGTTTCTGCACAATTCGAAACTAGCCTATTAATACATTTGTAATTATGTAAATTTATTTGTTGTAACTTAGCCTTTGCGTGCTGTTTGTGTCTGTCTGTTTTTTTTTAGCCTGATTATTGTATTATTGTAAGCCCCCTTGATAAGCCTAGGCGCTTTTGGGGCAAACAATAGAAAATATGTTTAAATAATAATAATAAAAAAGCACTTCCTGGCACAGAAATGGAAAAATTATGCGTCAAATGCTTTTACCTTTTAGCGTTATTTTGCCTCACACAATAATTTCGAATTTGCGAAAAATTGGCGGGGCCGTGCGGCCCGCTTTCCGAAGCATTTACCCTGCTTAATTAATTAAGACCAAAATCTGCGATTTTTCAACCCTATTTACGACCTGTCCCTTAAATGTCTACCCTATCGCAAGCCTGCCTTAGTGCCCTATATCATAAAATTTGAGATTCCTGGATCTCCTGCCTTATTATCAACTATTGTTTGATTCCTGCTCTTATCTATAATGATGAAAAACTAGCTTCTTTTAAAAAGACTGAACATACCAAATGCAAGACTAAAGTGCAAAACCATGCCCAGTTTGAGACCAAAATGGCCAAATTGGATACTCTATTTCTGACCTAAATGTCTCAAAAAAAACCCAACATACCCTCTCAGGCTGGACATACCTATACCCATATATGGGAGTACCCTTCTCTCCTTGGGCAGAGTCACAGGAAAGTACCACAAATAAATATATTTCGAAGTGCGGTAATGTGTAGAAAACTTGAAATAATTTATAGCTCTTTCTTTTCTACCATAGTTTCAGTAGTATATCCCGCCTCGACGAAAAACCCCAAGCTGTGGCAACTAAGCGAATCACAAAGCAGCGCATTAGCACAAATCCCCCTCGCCCCGGGACTTCACACGCACAAGATATCAAAACAGGTGCCTCTCTGAGACTGGATATCTTTCCGGAAACGAAACACCATTTCTTTCAGAGAAATAGCTTCTTGTTGTGGTTGATGTTTCTACACCAGCCGTAACAATTCCAATTTTTCTCTGATACATTATTTGAGCTACCAACTTAACTGGAATCTTAAGCATGCACTTCTCTTTTGTCAGATTGTTCTGATCTGCTGAAATCAGGCCATACTCAAAGTGGATTGTACTCTGTCAACCCAGACGGTAGAGGACACTTTACTGTCTACTGTGACATGCGCACTGACGGTGGAGGCTGGACTGTCTTTCAGAGAAGACAAGATGGCTCGGTAGACTTCTATCAGGGATGGAACGACTACAAAGCAGGCTTTGGCCAGCAGGCTGCTGAGTTCTGGTTAGGAAACGATAAGATCCACCGACTAACGGCCTCTAAACCGAACTCTCTACGAATAGAGCTGGAGGACTGGAACGGAGTTAAAGTGTACGCCAAATATGGCAAATTCAACATTGGTGACGAGCATGCGCAGTATCGACTTGAAGTGGGTTCATATTCAGGTACAGCGGGAGATTCGTTAGCATTTCACAATAGCATGGCGTTTACTACAAAAGACAGAGATAATGACAAATGGAGTAACAACTGTGCTGTGTTGCGTACAGGCGCCTGGTGGTACAAGGCTTGCCAACAGTCCAATCTAAACGGACCATATCTGGGCGATAAACAGGCTGACTCAGTTGCTGGGTGGCGCCTACACAGAAAGCGTTACTCACTTAAATTCATTGAAATGAAACTTAGGCCGTTATCGTAGAAAGAGTTTCAGTAACAGTTTTAATTCTGTTAGAGTGAGTAGTTGGTGCCAATACGTCAATGATCTTTGACCAGAGCAGTCCCATTTTTATACAATATTAGTTGATAAGCAATGAGTAATTGTTAAATTTAATTAAAGTAATTAAGCATTGTAAAACGGGTTTTCCCAGGAGCCTATTACTAGGAGCCTGCGATGATCATGGTGGAGTGGTTATTATGGATGATTATGACATCATAGCTCATTCAAAGATAACCACGCTGCCAATAAAAAGCCACGTGGTTTTGTTTGCGTTAGCCCTCTATTGATCGCCAAAAAAAGGCGATCATTCTTTTCAATATTTTTATATTGGTAGTTTGTTTAGAGGGCGGGCTTGTTCAATGTTAAAGTGCCTAATCTCAGTCTAGGGTTTTTGATAGCGGTTTCACTGAAGAGAGGCTACTCAATATCTTATATGATGAGTATAATAGTGACGAGCGAAAGTGTCATGTTACACCAAGTTATAAAATTTATATACTTGCCACGCGAATTGGAGCAACACGACGTTTGTGTCTTTGATGCTGAAATCAACGTAAATTAAATGATACATTTATGTTCTATAATGTCGAGGAATACTGAATTGAGGTTGTTTTGCTTTACTTTAATTGTTTCCTTGGTTTAAACTTATTACTTCAGTTGTTGTAAGTGAAATTTTGGATGCTTCCCTTGAAATATTCTAGATCTTGAAGTTTCCTCACTGTTCTACAGCTGAAAGCATAACACCTTCGCAATACTCGCAAAGAGCTTTGCATTTTTGTCGTGCTCGATGAATGCACGTCTAAACCAGCAAACCTATTGACATGGTACTTTACAAGTAATTACTTCCAGGCTTGTTTTGCTTTTCTGTTTTCTCTTGCTTGACTGTTCGGAAAAACAAGTCTACTATTTTGGATGTTCGCTTTACTGTAAATGCTGTAAGTAATACTTAAGCCTTTCGCTTCAGTCATGTGTCTGCTATTTTCTTTCACTCATTATTTGTTTGTTTTCAGTTGTTTGGTTAACTTCAGCTAGTTTGTTTACTTTCAGTAGCTTTGTTTCCTTGCCGTACTCGTTTTCTTTACTTCGGTTGACAAGAATACTTCAGTTGTTCTTAGTATAAAATTGTCTTTCGTCTATTGTTTAAACCGGGGCATTTAACCGTTTTAACAGTTCTCGCATTATTCAGTTCTCCGTTGGTAAAGACAACACTGTAGGGCCTGGGACTCCAACAGGAGGCTCTTTATTCTGATTTGTCCTATACATTGCAGCTGCAGTTAGTAAGTATCGATCCAGGTGTCGTGAAAAAAACCTCTATTAATGACCCGACCTTAAATTCGAAACCCTAAGTATGACCTGACCCCTCAATCAGAATCCTGCTTCAGACTTGCGTTACAATTAGTTCCCTAGTTCAGACCAATGATAAATTACGGTAAAAAGAAATTTTCAGTGGCTCTTGTTGATTTTCTTTTCGGAAATGACAAAAGAACGGTTCCTTCTTAATAACATACCCATATCATAGCTCAAGTGCAAAAACCATGCCCTATTTATGACCAAAACTGCTAAAAATCAGCTAAAATCGATACCCTATTTATAACCAAAAAGGCTGAAAAACCATACTCTTTGGGGCCGCACATACCTATAAAGCCCATATGAGGAACTACCCCTCCCCACTCCTCTCCCCGCGGCCATTACTACAACTACTAGAAACGTTAATTTGCACACTGCCAGTGCACTGTCAAAACTCGAATTCGTGTTGCTAAGTGGTCCTGGGGAACCTTTTACTTCGGATTTTTTTTTTTAAAATAAAGAAAGCTTTTGAAACTGCTAGAAACAGTGCAAGATGATGTTAATGGCGAGAACAAAGGCATGACATTCTAGGTTTTCCAAAACAGACGGTGTCATGGACGAGTGACCTGTAAAAGAAAACAAAATAAGTGACTTAAAAAAAAAAAACTTACCTAAATTTAAGAGTGTTTCTCTTCGTTTCCCTTTCTTTGTGATCTAATTTTATGTAGCGGAAATATCAGTTGATTCTCAAAGAGTTAATCAAGTAAGGAAACTGTCTGTCAGGTAATATGAAACACATTAAAATTGAAGTCTGCATCGATTACAGCTGTGACTGTAACATAAGTAACTGAATTTTCCCGCGCACCCAGAATTTAAGTAATACACCGAGGCACGCGCATATTTACTAAATAAGTAGTCCTTCCGTGTGGCTAACAACTGTTGCTTTTAGTGAACATGATCATTACAGTAATATTCATACTACACCCAAGACTACGAGACATGCATTTCTGTCAAAGTCAGTGTAAGCTAATTGTATTCAGCTATTCCGTAGGTAAAAAGAAGTATTAACTGAGTAACTATTTGTTGAATCATTTTGAATCAATTCACTACTTGCACAATACCATAATGCACCTCTTTAACCCCCCCCCCCCCCCAAAAAAAAAAAAAAAAAAAAAATTTTGCATACTCATTGCTTGCAATTCCTCCTGGGACATGAACATGTCCCAAGAGTAATCTAAAACAATGCCTATGCAAATTTTTGGGGGGTAAAAGAGGTGTATTATGGGATTTGTGCAAGTAGAGAATTGACATTGACTATTTATTTAATTCCCAACGAATTAGGAGATCGAAAACTTTCATTGTTTTAAAACCCGGCATAGGAAATCGAACTCATCCGAACCCGTTCGACTCCTTCGAATGAGAATAACCGAATTCATTCAGTCAGTGGATCCGGGGACATTTACAAATCCGGAAAAAATGTACTCTGGTTTAAATGTAGGTCTTAGCAGAACTTCAAGTAAAATTTTCCTCAATTAACCATGTCCAATCATGCGTTTCTCAACTTTGTATTGGATTGCACGCTTTAGAAAAATTTCCATATAAGCGCGCTCATCATTTTTTTTTTCAACCGTTTCCAATTTTCCGAGTGAATGAATATCCTGGCTAAGTCTTCTTTGAAATGAAATTATCCCTTTGTTCTAAATGTTTTCCCAAAATTTCCGAGTCAAGAGAAAACAGCTCTATTTCTTAGAAATCTCGAGCTTATGATCTTACTGTTAAACGTTAAATCTACAAAATGATTTTAAGTTGTTGCACTTCCTTTGTTATTTTTTATTTATTTTATTTGTTAATGTGATTAGTTGATCGGTTTAACCACGGACTGCGTGTAGCTCCGCCCACCGCGATTAGCCTTTGCTATTTGTGGGTGGACACGGACTCTACCTTTTTTGTATCTGTTTTAATTACATAATAAAAATAATAAATAATACCTGTGGTTGCTGGAATGGGCTTTGTTGGAATAAGCTGTCTGTTGCAAAAACGTCCAGTGCAACACTCGATTTCACAATCGAGCAAAGTAAATTTTTCCCGATCTTTAAGATAGCCACCAATTAGAGCGCAGGCAGCTTTCTTATCTGGAAAAATAAAGTCAAGAGCCAACTGATTTAAAAAGTTAGCTCAATAAACAGGGGTTATCGTATTGTTTTTCCTATTACGCATTGCTGCAGTTTCTAAACACAGAAAAAATGTTTTCTTACAGCGCATGAGCGCTTTTTAAAATCACGGTTTAGAATGTATTTTACCCTAAAAGCTTAATATCTAGATTTGCGAAATCTAGATTTTTGAGAATTAGTAGAGGTAGCATGGCCGAGTGGTTAAGGCGCCAAACTTGAAATCCGGATGTCGCGGGTTCCAGTCCCGTTCTGACTACTAAGCTGGAATGTTTCTCGTTGGACCCCAGTTCAACTCCTTGGTCATGCTTGGTCTTCCGCTCGCCAGAATGGATTTTTAAACCTACCACATTTATTCTTAATATATATATTTTTTTCCAGTTCAAGTAGCACTCTTGAATTGAGAACTAGCTATAGGTGTTATTATAAACAACAACATTTATACAGTTTCCTTAATTTTTCAACAAATTCGACTGCGCCTAATCAGTCTGGAGTTGGTGTTTTCGTTTCTAAAAATTGAACGTTAACTTACCGGCACAGTTAATGCAACTTCGGAAAAATCCTCTCCTGATGTCACCCTTTTTGTCACGAACTGTTCCCACGGCGGAGCCGCAGTGGGTTGTGCCAAGTGAGCCAGAGTCAGATGAACAAGTTTGGTCATCTTGGGAGGAGAAATAGGCGTCTGCATCTTCTGCCAAGCACTTGTAACACTTTGCTGGACCGGAAGCTGCCATAAAAACCAATAAAATATTATCAACTTCATATAATATGAAAAGTAGTAAGTAGTTTCTTTTCAATTCAGTGATCCGATGTTCACACGGCTTTGCTTTAAAAACTAAAGACCGACATTTAATATTCACCTTTTGGTGTAAACACAGTTATCGCGTTTTCTGATAGTGTCGGGAACTGGTTGTTACAGATGTTACTAGTGCAGCATTCGATCTCACACTTCAATAAAGTCCAACGTTCATCTCCTTTTAGAAATCCACCAAGAGCAAAACACGCTTCTTTCCTGCCTGAAAAAAAATCCATTCAAGCGGAAATGTTTAATTGCCAACTGTAGTGTGGCACCAGTTATTTTATATATATTAAGGAGGCCATTTTTCCACGGAAAGAGAAGGTTTTACCTGACAAACGTCATCTTACCCATACGTCATCTTCGACTACAACTTGCGCTGGTGACGGCATAATCAAAAACATTTTACATACTGATTACAAACTAGGGTACAAGGCTAGGAGGGAATTGCAACCTCATTGGTTAAGGAAATAAAGATGCGGTTATCACGGTTGTAATGGAGATTAAGGAATTAAAAACTAATCCGGTACTTTATTTCAGTAGTTACACTGGGTACTCGAATTTTTGGCCTTTGCGATGGCACTGTGGTGCCCCACCAACTGAATTTACTATTTATTGAGTTCATCTTTACAGGTGAAAAGAATGAAAACTAAAGGAATGAAACAATAATTGTTCAATCCAACGCCGTCTCACTTCACTTACTGCTACAATTGAAACATCCTCGGAAAAACACATTGGTGACACTTTCTCCTTTGTCGGTCTTTAGTTTTTAAAGCAAAGCCGTGTGAACATCGGATCACTGAATTGAAAAGAAACTACTTACTACTTTTCATATTATATGAAGTTGATAATATTTTATTGGTTTTTATGGCAGCTTCCGGTCCAGCAAAGTGTTACAAGTGCTTGGCAGAAGATGCAGACGCCTATTTCTCCTCCCAAGATGACCAAACTTGTTCATCTGACTCTGGCTCACTTGGCACAACCCACTGCGGCTCCGCCGTGGGA
This sequence comes from Platygyra sinensis, assembly GCA_019787425.1. Lineage (NCBI taxonomy): Eukaryota > Metazoa > Cnidaria > Anthozoa > Scleractinia > Merulinidae > Platygyra > Platygyra sinensis. The sequence continues at coordinate 18,278 of JAHPZR010002789.1, forward strand.
ACAGTTCGTGACAAAAAGGGTGACATCAGGAGAGGATTTTTCCGAAGTTGCATTAACTGTGCCGGTAAGTTAACGTTCAATTTTTAGAAACGAAAACACCAACTCCAGACTGATTAGGCGCAGTCGAATTTGTTGAAAAATTAAGGAAACTGTATAAATGTTGTTGTTTATAATAACACCTATAGCTAGTTCTCAATTCAAGAGTGCTACTTGAACTGGAAAAAAATATATATATTAAGAATAAATGTGGTAGGTTTAAAAATCCATTCTGGCGAGCGGAAGACCAAGCATGACCAAGGAGTTGAACTGGGGTCCAACGAGAAACATTCCAGCTTAGTAGTCAGAACGGGACTGGAACCCGCGACATCCGGATTTCAAGTTTGGCGCCTTAACCACTCGGCCATGCTACCTCTACTAATTCTCAAAAATCTAGATTTCGCAAATCTAGATATTAAGCTTTTAGGGTAAAATACATTCTAAACCGTGATTTTAAAAAGCGCTCATGCGCTGTAAGAAAACATTTTTTCTGTGTTTAGAAACTGCAGCAATGCGTAATAGGAAAAACAATACGATAACCCCTGTTTATTGAGCTAACTTTTTAAATCAGTTGGCTCTTGACTTTATTTTTCCAGATAAGAAAGCTGCCTGCGCTCTAATTGGTGGCTATCTTAAAGATCGGGAAAAATTTACTTTGCTCGATTGTGAAATCGAGTGTTGCACTGGACGTTTTTGCAACAGACAGCTTATTCCAACAAAGCCCATTCCAGCAACCACAGGTATTATTTATTATTTTTATTATGTAATTAAAACAGATACAAAAAAGGTAGAGTCCGTGTCCACCCACAAATAGCAAAGGCTAATCGCGGTGGGCGGAGCTACACGCAGTCCGTGGTTAAACCGATCAACTAATCACATTAACAAATAAAATAAATAAAAAATAACAAAGGAAGTGCAACAACTTAAAATCATTTTGTAGATTTAACGTTTAACAGTAAGATCATAAGCTCGAGATTTCTAAGAAATAGAGCTGTTTTCTCTTGACTCGGAAATTTTGGGAAAACATTTAGAACAAAGGGATAATTTCATTTCAAAGAAGACTTAGCCAGGATATTCATTCACTCGGAAAATTGGAAACGGTTGAAAAAAAAAATGATGAGCGCGCTTATATGGAAATTTTTCTAAAGCGTGCAATCCAATACAAAGTTGAGAAACGCATGATTGGACATGGTTAATTGAGGAAAATTTTACTTGAAGTTCTGCTAAGACCTACATTTAAACCAGAGTACATTTTTTCCGGATTTGTAAATGTCCCCGGATCCACTGACTGAATGAATTCGGTTATTCTCATTCGAAGGAGTCGAACGGGTTCGGATGAGTTCGATTTCCTATGCCGGGTTTTAAAACAATGAAAGTTTTCGATCTCCTAATTCGTTGGGAATTAAATAAATAGTCAATGTCAATTCTCTACTTGCACAAATCCCATAATACACCTCTTTTACCCCCCAAAAATTTGCATAGGCATTGTTTTAGATTACTCTTGGGACATGTTCATGTCCCAGGAGGAATTGCAAGCAATGAGTATGCAAAATTTTTTTTTTTTTTTTTTTTTTGGGGGGGGGGGGGGGTTAAAGAGGTGCATTATGGTATTGTGCAAGTAGTGAATTGATTCAAAATGATTCAACAAATAGTTACTCAGTTAATACTTCTTTTTACCTACGGAATAGCTGAATACAATTAGCTTACACTGACTTTGACAGAAATGCATGTCTCGTAGTCTTGGGTGTAGTATGAATATTACTGTAATGATCATGTTCACTAAAAGCAACAGTTGTTAGCCACACGGAAGGACTACTTATTTAGTAAATATGCGCGTGCCTCGGTGTATTACTTAAATTCTGGGTGCGCGGGAAAATTCAGTTACTTATGTTACAGTCACAGCTGTAATCGATGCAGACTTCAATTTTAATGTGTTTCATATTACCTGACAGACAGTTTCCTTACTTGATTAACTCTTTGAGAATCAACTGATATTTCCGCTACATAAAATTAGATCACAAAGAAAGGGAAACGAAGAGAAACACTCTTAAATTTAGGTAAGTTTTTTTTTTTTAAGTCACTTATTTTGTTTTCTTTTACAGGTCACTCGTCCATGACACCGTCTGTTTTGGAAAACCTAGAATGTCATGCCTTTGTTCTCGCCATTAACATCATCTTGCACTGTTTCTAGCAGTTTCAAAAGCTTTCTTTATTTTAAAAAAAAAAATCCGAAGTAAAAGGTTCCCCAGGACCACTTAGCAACACGAATTCGAGTTTTGACAGTGCACTGGCAGTGTGCAAATTAACGTTTCTAGTAGTTGTAGTAATGGCCGCGGGGAGAGGAGTGGGGAGGGGTAGTTCCTCATATGGGCTTTATAGGTATGTGCGGCCCCAAAGAGTATGGTTTTTCAGCCTTTTTGGTTATAAATAGGGTATCGATTTTAGCTGATTTTTAGCAGTTTTGGTCATAAATAGGGCATGGTTTTTGCACTTGAGCTATGATATGGGTATGTTATTAAGAAGGAACCGTTCTTTTGTCATTTCCGAAAAGAAAATCAACAAGAGCCACTGAAAATTTCTTTTTACCGTAATTTATCATTGGTCTGAACTAGGGAACTAATTGTAACGCAAGTCTGAAGCAGGATTCTGATTGAGGGGTCAGGTCATACTTAGGGTTTCGAATTTAAGGTCGGGTCATTAATAGAGGTTTTTTTCACGACACCTGGATCGATACTTACTAACTGCAGCTGCAATGTATAGGACAAATCAGAATAAAGAGCCTCCTGTTGGAGTCCCAGGCCCTACAGTGTTGTCTTTACCAACGGAGAACTGAATAATGCGAGAACTGTTAAAACGGTTAAATGCCCCGGTTTAAACAATAGACGAAAGACAATTTTATACTAAGAACAACTGAAGTATTCTTGTCAACCGAAGTAAAGAAAACGAGTACGGCAAGGAAACAAAGCTACTGAAAGTAAACAAACTAGCTGAAGTTAACCAAACAACTGAAAACAAACAAATAATGAGTGAAAGAAAATAGCAGACACATGACTGAAGCGAAAGGCTTAAGTATTACTTACAGCATTTACAGTAAAGCGAACATCCAAAATAGTAGACTTGTTTTTCCGAACAGTCAAGCAAGAGAAAACAGAAAAGCAAAACAAGCCTGGAAGTAATTACTTGTAAAGTACCATGTCAATAGGTTTGCTGGTTTAGACGTGCATTCATCGAGCACGACAAAAATGCAAAGCTCTTTGCGAGTATTGCGAAGGTGTTATGCTTTCAGCTGTAGAACAGTGAGGAAACTTCAAGATCTAGAATATTTCAAGGGAAGCATCCAAAATTTCACTTACAACAACTGAAGTAATAAGTTTAAACCAAGGAAACAATTAAAGTAAAGCAAAACAACCTCAATTCAGTATTCCTCGACATTATAGAACATAAATGTATCATTTAATTTACGTTGATTTCAGCATCAAAGACACAAACGTCGTGTTGCTCCAATTCGCGTGGCAAGTATATAAATTTTATAACTTGGTGTAACATGACACTTTCGCTCGTCACTATTATACTCATCATATAAGATATTGAGTAGCCTCTCTTCAGTGAAACCGCTATCAAAAACCCTAGACTGAGATTAGGCACTTTAACATTGAACAAGCCCGCCCTCTAAACAAACTACCAATATAAAAATATTGAAAAGAATGATCGCCTTTTTTTGGCGATCAATAGAGGGCTAACGCAAACAAAACCACGTGGCTTTTTATTGGCAGCGTGGTTATCTTTGAATGAGCTATGATGTCATAATCATCCATAATAACCACTCCACCATGATCATCGCAGGCTCATAGTAACGGCCCCTGGGAAACCCCGTCTTACTATGCTTAATTACTTTAATTAGATTTAACAATTACTCATTGCTTATCAACTAATATTGTATAAAAATGGGACTGCTCTGGTCAAAGATCATTGACGTATTGGCACCAACTACTCACTCTAACAGAATTAAAACTGTTACTGAAACTCTTTCTACGATAACGGCCTAAGTTTCATTTCAATGAATTTAAGTGAGTAACGCTTTCTGTGTAGGCGCCACCCAGCAACTGAGTCAGCCTGTTTATCGCCCAGATATGGTCCGTTTAGATTGGACTGTTGGCAAGCCTTGTACCACCAGGCGCCTGTACGCAACACAGCACAGTTGTTACTCCATTTGTCATTATCTCTGTCTTTTGTAGTAAACGCCATGCTATTGTGAAATGCTAACGAATCTCCCGCTGTACCTGAATATGAACCCACTTCAAGTCGATACTGCGCATGCTCGTCACCAATGTTGAATTTGCCATATTTGGCGTACACTTTAACTCCGTTCCAGTCCTCCAGCTCTATTCGTAGAGAGTTCGGTTTAGAGGCCGTTAGTCGGTGGATCTTATCGTTTCCTAACCAGAACTCAGCAGCCTGCTGGCCAAAGCCTGCTTTGTAGTCGTTCCATCCCTGATAGAAGTCTACCGAGCCATCTTGTCTTCTCTGAAAGACAGTCCAGCCTCCACCGTCAGTGCGCATGTCACAGTAGACAGTAAAGTGTCCTCTACCGTCTGGGTTGACAGAGTACAATCCACTTTGAGTATGGCCTGATTTCAGCAGATCAGAACAATCTGACAAAAGAGAAGTGCATGCTTAAGATTCCAGTTAAGTTGGTAGCTCAAATAATGTATCAGAGAAAAATTGGAATTGTTACGGCTGGTGTAGAAACATCAACCACAACAAGAAGCTATTTCTCTGAAAGAAATGGTGTTTCGTTTCCGGAAAGATATCCAGTCTCAGAGAGGCACCTGTTTTGATATCTTGTGCGTGTGAAGTCCCGGGGCGAGGGGGATTTGTGCTAATGCGCTGCTTTGTGATTCGCTTAGTTGCCACAGCTTGGGGTTTTTCGTCGAGGCGGGATATACTACTGAAACTATGGTAGAAAAGAAAGAGCTATAAATTATTTCAAGTTTTCTACACATTACCGCACTTCGAAATATATTTATTTGTGGTACTTTCCTGTGACTCTGCCCAAGGAGAGAAGGGTACTCCCATATATGGGTATAGGTATGTCCAGCCTGAGAGGGTATGTTGGGTTTTTTTTGAGACATTTAGGTCAGAAATAGAGTATCCAATTTGGCCATTTTGGTCTCAAACTGGGCATGGTTTTGCACTTTAGTCTTGCATTTGGTATGTTCAGTCTTTTTAAAAGAAGCTAGTTTTTCATCATTATAGATAAGAGCAGGAATCAAACAATAGTTGATAATAAGGCAGGAGATCCAGGAATCTCAAATTTTATGATATAGGGCACTAAGGCAGGCTTGCGATAGGGTAGACATTTAAGGGACAGGTCGTAAATAGGGTTGAAAAATCGCAGATTTTGGTCTTAATTAATTAAGCAGGGTAAATGCTTCGGAAAGCGGGCCGCACGGCCCCGCCAATTTTTCGCAAATTCGAAATTATTGTGTGAGGCAAAATAACGCTAAAAGGTAAAAGCATTTGACGCATAATTTTTCCATTTCTGTGCCAGGAAGTGCTTTTTTTATTATTATTATTTAAACATATTTTCTATTGTTTGCCCCAAAAGCGCCTAGGCTTATCAAGGGGGCTTACAATAATACAATAATCAGGCTAAAAAAAAACAGACAGACACAAACAGCACGCAAAGGCTAAGTTACAACAAATAAATTTACATAATTACAAATGTATTAATAGGCTAGTTTCGAATTGTGCAGAAACAAAAGAACAGAGTCGAGGTTCAGGGGAATAATTTGCATTTTCCTTTGTTATGAACAATGCAAAATGCTAATTATTCCCCTGAACCTCGACTCTGTTCTTTTGTTTCTGCACAATTCGAAACTAGCCTATTAAACAGTTAAACAGTGGCCATCGAAAAGTGATTAGTATTGATTATAAAAGTCTGGACTTCGCGAAATAGAGCACAGTTGATATCATGATTTGCAGATTTAAAGCCGTACAAAAGAAAATCAAGTTTTTTAGCATCGCTGCTGGATGACCACGTTTCACCTAGCATATTAGCAGCGGAGGTAAGGAGAAGATTACGTTGGGCGGCATACCTGGAGCAAAACAAAGAGAAGTGTTTCACTGATTCAGTGTCAAGACCGCACTCGCAAAAAGGTGATGCACAACGGTTAATTTTAAACAAATATTCTCTTAGACAAGAAAAACCAAGTCTTAGACGGGTGTGATTCGAATGGCTGCTGCGCAACTCTTCGTTTTGTTGTCGTTGCTGCAATATATTTTTCTTTTCAAAAAGGACGTGTTACGTGTTACGTGTGACGAGAGTTATGCAATAGGCCTTTTGCAACAGTTGGTCACGTGACCGATAATTTCTAAACTTTTAGCTACAGCAAAATGAATTTCAGAACTGGAAAGAGCTTGTTTTAATTAACCAGGACACCAATTTTCAGACGAAAGCCGTATACGGTTGAGATTTAATGACGATTTGAATATTGCAAAAATTAGAAGGTTTTGTATGGAAGCGAGGAAGCTTTGCCCTCCAGAAACCTTTTCTGTTATTAATCACTACCAAAAGAAGCTGCGGGCATATAACCATTGGAGATAGAAAGAGGGGTAAAATATTAGGAAAAATGGAAATTTCTAGGCCCTTACACCGAAAGGCAAAGATTTTATGGCAGCTTGAAAACTTGCAAAATTACAAGGATTTGTATGGAAAACCACTGGAGCGTGACTGGTGGGCAAAGCGACTTCTTCTCATACAAATCCTTCTAATTTTTAACGTCCATAAAAATTCCCCCTTAAAAGATATAAACCTGAAAATTTGCATGTAAGCTTATTTGGAACTGTTCTTTCCATTTCTGATAACATTATGCATTACCAATGATTAATCAGTGTGTTCTTGAAAACCATGTCACGTGACCAACTGTTGCAAAAGGCCTATTATTTACACAGTCCACCTTCGGCTTATTTATGAAGCCAAAATACAAATGTTATCGGTGTTTTCATGGAAACCAGCTCAGCCACGGTACCTCAAAACAAAAAGATTGTTTATTTCTAAAAGCTTATGATAGGACGCGCTTCACAAGAAGTGAAGTTTCTCAAATTGTGGCGGAAAATTTGACAAATTCAATTAAATCTGTAAAATGTCGACACCTTATAAGAAAACCATATTGTACCTCTTTTGCAATATAGCAAGGTTAATTAAAATACAATTTGATGAATTAGTTACCTTTCACAGAATATCGTTTCTGTCACTGGTATCATCCAAGCGTTCCAAGTGCGTGTTCTTTTCCCGTAAGCATCCACAGAAAATCGGCGGGATTGTTATTCCCGACAAGTCCGATTTCACCAAAGTTATGTCGCCGTTGTGATCTTAATCACATTTAAATCACGCAAGAAAACAGAGACCTTCGTCTCTTTAGAATCACAACGTTCCAGTCTGACTTAAAACATTTAAGAGGGAATGTCCACTAGGACCGAGCCAGTCGTGGCACATGATGAAAAATCAAAATTTTTCATATTCTTCCCAGAGATAGCCTATGGTAAGCCTAGAAACGTGGTGTGATTTTTTTCTTGAAATATTTTTTTAAACCCGCCAAAAAATCAAAAATCCGTTGCGGTCCCACGTCTGGTCAAAAACACGCAAAATTCAGTGACTAATACCTTATCATAAACTTCGCTCTGTTTAATCCCCATCAAAACAACACTCCAGTTTGAGCCTGGAAATTTATTTTTGAGGAGTTTACAAGTCTTTTGAGGCCAATTATACTTCTGTGGGTTAATTTTCAAGGCGACGACGAGCCGCTTAAAATCACTAAAATTCACTTCCTAAAAATTCTTAATTATGCACACTTTTTCAAACGGCAAATTCGCTACCCGGTAAAACACCAAAACACCTAAGATTTTGACGTTTCGAAAGACGAAATGTCAGTGTAAAAGCTGGTATAAAAATTATTTTCGGGCTTTACATCAGCGTTGAGTACTAACGCTCTCAAAATCGTGATAATCACAACACTAACCTGCTAGAAAACGAAAACAATAGGCAAGTGCCTGTGACCAGATAATCAAAGGAACCTGAAAATGTCTTCTTGAATTTGATTTCCTCGGTATTCGGACTTAACTATGGTAGAAAAGTCATGTTTAGCTCACCTTCTGTAATTACATTCAAATATTACTGCTGGCGTATTTAGAATCCTACACGATAACCATTGCGATGAGTGGAGTTCGACAAAGTACATCCTCCTTACTGACATTCAATCAATGCCTCCAAAATAATCCACCTCATTCCTAACCTCATTGCTAGCCCCTTGTTCTTAAACAGCAATCCATAAAAGTAGCGAAGCCGTCAGTCCCTTGCTTGCTAAAACGAAATACTCACGTGCTGTTCCAATCCTCGCGCATGTTGCATGCTTAAATAGTAACGTCCGAAGTGGACCTAATTTGTCTGTCACGCAATAGTCACTTGAAAGGATTTTTGTCACGCATTGCCAAAAATGGTTTAAAGAATAATAAATAGAAAGATTCAATGAGACGTTCAAAGCAAAAAAAAATATTTTAAAGCCAAAAGGATCCAAACGTGACCCGTAAAATATGGCGCGGAAATCTCCCGGCGGACAAACGGTGCATTTATGTGTTCTGGGCTCGGAAGGGGCAGGGGTTGGGATTACTCCGCTGTATGGGCTATCAGAGGTATGGGCGGCCCCAAAGGGTGTGGCTTTTGGGCTGTTTATCTGAAAAAGGTGTAAATTTTATACACATTGGAGTGAAATAGGGTGTGTTTTTCACCCTGGCTTGGCATTGGGCATTTTGTTTACAATCATGACTCAATCAGTTTAAGGACTGGGTCAGGAATTTAAAGTAGAAATATGGTTGGACAGGTATATTTTGTTTACCAAGCTGAACTTTTCCCTGATTATAAAACTCGGCGTTCTGCCTTGCCGTAACATATTATTTTGACCACGTGGCACGTCACGTGATTATTTTGTTAAAATTTGGTAAATCGGCGAATTGCCGGATGGCGAATTTTCAGTCTATTGATCAATAAATGAGCGTTTTCGATGCAAATTGAAATTGTCTACCTTGCTACGTCTGGAATGATCTTCCTTGGTTCGATTTTAGGAGATAAATGATCAAAAGTCGAATTTTGTTGAAAAAGACGACCTTTTACCTTTAACCCTATAAATTTTTTTCTGTGAAAAAGGGACTGTCACTCCAAACATGAGAGGACGGAAATAATTGACCTGCATCTAAACCGCGTTTTTGCAGGATGATATCACTAAAAACCGCCACCAATTTCTCAAGTAATGGCTTTTATGCGCTTAACGTCACGTGGCATGTCACGTGACCCCTCAGAAGTACCACTTCTACTTTAGAATGTTCAGGACGTTGCCAAAAATGTAAAACTGGATGTAATGATTAGAATTTGACAAAAAATGTTACTGGAGTCATTCTTGAGATACAAACCCATAAATGTAAAATGAAGGGTTTTTGAAATGGGTTTTTCTTTTGTAATAGTAATCGTCTACGTCACAAACTTGCTCACCAATGTTTGGGCATTAATTTTGTTTGATGCAATTATTGTAGCATCGATGGGAGGCGGGTGGCCACATGCCGGATCGAGCGGTCTGGGTTTGAGCCCTGGCCTGGGGCCGCATTGCGTTGTGTTCTTGGGCAGGTCATTTTACTCTCACAGTGTCTCCACCCAGGTGTATAAATGGGTACCGGCAAACCTCATGCTAGGGGTAACCCTGCGATGGCTTGGCATCCAATCCAGAGGGGAGTAGAAATAGTAATACTCCCAGTCGCTTCATGCTACAGAAACCGGGATAAACTCCGGCCTGATGAGCCACTAGGCTCGTATTCAGACTGAACTCTACTTTACAACTAGAAACTAATCTTTATCCGTCAAAAGAGAAATTCTGAAAAATGTGCAAAATGTTATGAGCTGCTGCGTACATCAGTACAATGCAAAAACAAACCATGCCTCTGTGGGATTCATCTCGTCACAGAGATAAAATATTCTCAAAAAGCTAAAAGACTAAATTCACGTTATGAAATGGCGCTTCTTCTAAATATAATTTTTTGCAATGAAACGACGTAAATGGATAAACATTTTTTAGGTTTTTTGTACACTCTCAGTACGTGACAATTTGATCAGTTTTATCACTTCTCTCGTGGCGCGTGACACAAAGCACGTAATCAATCGGCTTTACACCGCTAGGTTAAAAAAAATAAGACTATGTTCTGAGAGAAATGCATGAGTAGTTTTAGCGTATGGATTACATCATATCAGTCTTAATCATTGCATGAAAGGTTTTTTTTTTTTTTTTTTTTTTTTTTGCAGAACTCCGACACTGAAACGTAAGACCACAAAATAACGTAAAAGAATGGCTGTATGGAAATGTAAACAAACAATTTCTAGCACAAGTGTGATATGCATTGAAAAGTTAACGACTCCAATGGAAAATGAACTTGTTTAAGGACGGTGCCTACTAAATAAAAAGGTTTTTGCGCCAAGTTAGGACCACGCGGAAAAGGTAGATATTTGCAAGGGCTATTGGAATCCACAAAGAAAAATAGGGGTAGCCGCGCATTTTTTCGAGATAATTAGCCTTGAATCTCAACAAAAATGCTGACATCAGCATTTTTCTGAAAAAAGCGGGAAACGATATTTCTTCACAGATTTCCTTAGAATTCGCCTTTACATACAGAAAGGCAAACACATTTAAAAAGATCTTTAAACTACATGGCAAATGGTAACATTAAAATCATTTTTGTTACGTTTTTAGTAACAAAATCGTTGCAAAATCGGTTTTGACGTCTCTGATAGCCTTCCTCTGGTTCAGCTAAAATACAATCTAAATACCTTTTGCTCACGACCAGAAACTAATCACATGTTGAATAGGCTTGTCGCTTCCATTTCGCATCAAAAAATGTAGGGGTAACCACACGTTTTTTAAAGTTATTGATCTTTTTTGAAAACTTTTACGGTGCCCGTTACATTTTGTCCTGTCACCTCCCCAGTAAGTACGACATTTGCGTGTCTGCGCGCACTACGCCATCTGCAGGTACATGTTTGCAGTTGGATTTCAGTGTAATTTTCGAAAGATAACAGCTAGATTTTCAGCTGGAAGACGTTAACAGTTAGTGGCTAGCGATATGCTGCTATTCTGGTCTCCCTGGTTTAAGTACAGGTTCAATAAAATTGATTTGGTCACCGTAGAAAAATTTTGCTTTAGGGACGGTGCCTAATAAATACAAAGGTTTTTGCGCCAGGTTAGGACCACGCGGAAAAAGTAGATATTTGCAAGGGCTATTGGAATCCACAAAGAAAAATAGGGGTAGCCACGCATTTTTTCGAGATAATTAGCCTTGAATCTCAATAAAAATGCTGACATCAGCATTTTTCTGAAAAGAGAAAGAAGGATATTTTCTCACGGACTTCCTTAGAATTCACTCTTAAATACAGAAGGGCAGACACATTTTAAAAGATCTTTAAACTACATGGCAAATGTTAACATTAAAATCATTTTCGGTACGTTTTTAATAACAAAATCGTCACAAAAGTGCTTTTAGCGTCTCTGACAGCCTTCCTCTGGTTCATCTAAAATACAGTCTAAATTCCTTTTGCTCACTGCCAGAAACTAATCATATGTTGAATAGGCTTGCCAGTTTCATTTCGCAACATAAAATGTTGGGGTAACCACGCGTTTTTTAAAGTAATTGATCTTTTCTGAAAACTTTTACGGTCCCCGTTACATCTTTTCCTGTCACCTCCCCAGTAAGTAAAACATTTGCGTTTTTGCGCGCACTACGCCATCTGCAGGTACATGATTACAGTTTGATTTCAGTGTAATTTTCGAAAGATAACAGCCAGGTTTTCAGATGGAAGACGTTAACATTTATTGCTCAGCGATATGCTGCTATTCCGGTGTTCCTGGTTTAAGTACAGGTTCATTAAAATTGATTTGGTCACAGTAGGAAAATTTTGCTTTAATTTTTAGTCGTGTACTTGGTGGCGTAGTTGATTGCGTCAATCTCAACGCGCGCTGAAACCATGGCTTGCGTGATGTGCAGAATGTGTGCGCACTAACAAAAGAAGGCACCGTCCTTAATTTTAGTCGTGTGCTTGGTGGCGTAGTTGATTGCGTCAATAACCCCAGCGCGCGCGCGCGCTTAAACCATGGCTTGCGTGATGCGCAGAACGTGTGCGCACTAACAAAAGTAGGCACCGTCCTTAAAACGAATAAGTACCAGTTTTGTTTTCCTTGTTAAAATCATTGAAGAGGAAACTTCTGTGCACATAATGTTGCAGATGGGATAAAGATTAAACGTTACTGTCGTTACTGTCGTTACTGCAGCTTTGTAGGCGCTAGTCCATTGTCACAGTTTGACTATGATTGAATTGCGCGATATCTCTTCGTTAGACAGCCCAGCTAAACAACAAGTTCTTTTCTTTAGACAACCTTTCAAATAACAATTGTTTGCTTTGAACGTCTTATTAAATTTTTGGCAATGCGTGACAAAATCCCATCAATTGACCATTACGTGACACAGAAATGAAGTCGACATCAAACGCCATATTTACATTTCGACAAGAACAGAACATAAGCTTTTCTCTTTACAAGCAAGGGCCTGACGCTAGAAGGCTTCACTACTTTTATGGATTGCTGTTTTAGAACAAGGGACAGAAATGTGCTGGATTTTCTCGGATTGGCATTGGTTGAATGTCAGTGAGAAAATGATGTACTTCCCCGAACACCACGCACCGCAGATACTGCGTACCGGATTCTGAATACGTCAGTACTTAACGTTTGAATGTAATGTCTCAGAGGAGGTAAGCTTAAACATCACTTTTCTGCCATAGTTTAAGTCCAAATACCGAGGAAATCAAATACAAGAAGACATTTTTAGGTTCCTTTTGATCATCGAATCCCAGACATGTGGCTATTGTTTTCGTTTCTAGCAGGTTAGTGTTGTGATTATCACGATTTTGAGAGCGTTAGTACTCAGCGCTGATGTAAAGCCCGAAAATAATTTTTATACCAGCTTTTACACTGACATTTCGTCTTTCGAAACGTCAAAATCTTAGGTGTTTTGGTGTTTTACCGGGTAGCGAATTTGCCGTTTGAAAAAGTGTGCATAATTAAGAATTTTTAGGAAGTGAATTTTAGTGATTTTAAGCGGCTCTTCGTGACCTTGAAAATTAACCCACAGAAGTATAATTGGCCTCAAAAGACTTGTAAACTCCTCAAAAATAAATTTCCAGGCTCAAACTGGAGTGTTGTTTTGATGGGGATTAAACAGAGCGAAGTTTATGATAAGGTATTAGTCACTGAATTTTGCGTGTTTTTGACCAGACGTGGGACCGCAACGAATTTTTGATTTTTTAGCGGGTTTAAAAAGATATTTCAAGAAAAAAATCACACCACGTTTCTAGGCTTACCATAGGCTATCTCTGGGAAGAATATGAAAAATTTTGATTTTTCATCATGTGCCACATATTTTTGATATGGCTCGGTCCTAGTGGACATTCCCTCTTAAGTCTTCAGTTATTTCTGCCTTCAGTGCCATTTTACGTTCGTTTTGTTTCCGTGACTCGAAATTAAATTTAGTTCAACAGGATGTTTTTGCTGCGCATGTTTATCTTGTGAATTACAAGCGTTACATTGATAACTCTCATACTCATGATGTCAATAACGAAAAACAGTACATGTACCATTTCTTTGTTGCACTAAACAAAACTAACTGCTTCAATCGGCTTAAAATACATGATCTTATTGGGGGTCAAATCGCGTGGTGTGGCGGCGTCTCTACCTCGAAAATATATTTCCCTTTTCCTATCACTACGCGATTAGAAGTCCAGTTCGTAGTTTTCTTGTGTAATATACCGATAAAGAGAGTTTCAATCAATAATTCCCCATTTCGTACAAGGCAACAATTGAAATGTTGCATTTCGATGCACAGAATTTGGGCGGAAATTTTGCCGCCGTATTTACATTTACAATTACGACCTTTACTCTGATTGGATATTACCTCCACTATGTAAATAGTTCACCCCTGAACTGAAAACAATACCGTTTCGTTTCTGAGGAAACGAAACAAAAAATTTGTGACTGTAAGGGTCTCGCATCACCCTCCGGTTTTCTCTCTAGGATAAAAGATTTATAGTCAAAGTACCTTCCTTTTACGACCACATGTGCCCTATAGACAAACAATTTCGTAATCTGCCTATCCCCCCAAAAGTCAGTGTTTTTAATTGCGATATTTTATATAGTGCCTTCAAAAAGCAAAACTGACTGTGCATTTCCTTGAGTTTTCGTCAGTGAAATTCGGCTTATTTCGCACACTGGTAATCTAACCAGTTTTTAGGAAATGGAAAAGACAAATTTAAAAAGGTCGGAAAAAAAAAACGGTCAGTACAAATTAAGTCCTAGCTACGCTTTTCGTGTTTAAAATTTGCATCCCACTGGATTCGATGTACTACAAATTCTGAACTGAATATTTCACAGATGGAAATTCGAAAAACTCGATCACATATAAAGCCAATATCAACGGTGAAACGCTTTCATCTGGGCATTTTTATTTTAAGCCTTCAGACAATGATTTTTACCTAATTTACAAGTTTGAGTGAACTAGCAGTAAAAACGAATGTAAAACTGGTTTGAAGATGTCACACTAGCATATAGGAAATTCGATATTTAAAGATTACCCTAAGGAGCCACTTTTAAAGAGTTTAAGTGCAGTATTTTTAATGCTAATGGCCAGATTGTTGCCTCTATTCATTTTCAAACCGGAGAGCTTTCGATCACAATGAAAGCCAGTCAAGAGAATTATGAACGCAATATATATTGATCATTTTGTGCCAAATCCAGAAAATTCTATTTTATACTAGCTTACCTATGCCAACTGGCTCAACTTCAACATAACTATTGCCTCTATGGAACACACTCCTGCACTTTTAGCCACACCAGATATAGTTTCCCAGCATCTTCTTCTCTAAAATCTCTTATAATTAACGCTTTTTCTGTCCTGTGACTCCTCCCCACGGGCAGTGCTGCTCCTTGTTTTTTCCAGCTGAAGACTGGTTGTGGATCACCAGTGGCACTGCAGTTCAACGTCAGAGCGTCTCCAGTAAAAACGGAAACCTTTCCAGGTGGCGTAACTGAAAACACAGGAAGGGAACCAGAGTAGAGTTTTCTAGCAGAGTTTTCTTTTCAATATTTCCTAGAAGGTTGACCGCTGAACAGAAGTATGTGTCAGAGTCACGTTTACGGACATCGAAAATTTGTAAGGCAGTGCTGTTATAATTGCGACCTCCCCTGGGGTAGCTGGCCTGAAGACTTCCTCCAGGTGACCACTGGTGCAGGGTATCCGTTCATGTGACAAGTTGGAAGGGTGACGTTGCTTCCTTCTTGGACGTAGGAAGGTCCCGAATGAAGAGAGACGCGAGGATGAACTACAAGCAAATAAATGATATTTTAGCGTCATATTTAGAGTTTATGAATTAATATTCCTTTCCAATAGACCATTTTACAGTTGTCTGCTCGGTGACCTGGCCTTTGGATGGCAGCGAGGCGAAAGTTGACGTTGCTTTGATACAGACCTCTCTGCTTTTGTCATGTAAAAGAACCTAGTTAGCATTATAACAACTTGATTTACACAACAAAGACGGGAGGTCTGTATCAAAACAAGGTCACCGCCAGCCTCGCTGCCATTCAATTGTCAGGTCACCGAGAATACAGCTGTTAAATTGTCTATTATTGGAACCGATGAAAAAACTCAACTTCAAAGGGCTAAAGTACAATTCAAAATTTAGACGGCACAATGATCAAGGGGGAGATATCGCCAAGATGAAATAAAACAGAGTAAAGGACTAAATTATTTTAAACAAAATTGCCCTATATTTCGGTTTGCAATACATACCTTCCTCAGGGGCTGAGTGGAAAAAAGGATACGTGAAAAGAAAACCGTTACAAATAAAAATTTGAATAAAAATACGCGACAATAATTGGTAGGTTATGAGTAATAAGTGTCAGTTGTGGACATCATTGGCGTGCTTCATCTCTTCTGTTTATGCCGAACGGATATAATGTTTTGGCTTTGTTTATTAAGTGAGCCTCTCGAGCTTTTCGTACTGAGTCACGTTTGAGGGTGGTAAAGGAGGGGGGGGGGGGGGGGTTCTAGATCACGTTTCACAGAAAATAAAACGGTCCTTTCACAATTCACGAAAAACAAAGACATAATAAAAATCGCAGTTCACGGCGAATTAAACATTTATTTCTCGTTTCACGGAAAATAATTTTGCAAAATCACGCTTCACGGCTACTATGAAAATCACGATTCACGAGGAAAAAGTAGCCATTTCACATTTCACGGGGAAAAAAAAGGGCCGATCACGAGTCACCAAAATACCCTTTACCACCTCACGTTTGCTGCGTATGAGTTCAATCGGGATGAGGCGGACGTCGTTGATAGAATGGACAGCTTGGTTAAAGTGTAGTGATACTGGTGTAGTTGTGCTGAGTTGTTGGTGATTTAGGATAGAACGCCGGTGTTCCCCAAAGCGTTCATTGAGTTGACGCTTGGTCTCTCCGATGTCTTGAAGATGGCACTATCAGGTATATGAGATCTTTTGAGTGGCAAGATATGGAGTCGGTGATTTTTCTAGCTTCGTTAGTTGTAAAACTAGTGAGACAATCTCAGATAGTGCGGAGTGTTATGCAGGACTGTAAGTACATTTTTAGTCATCAGCTGCCTGTATGTAACTTGTTAGTTCAAGGCCCAAAAATAACTTACAATTACTGTTTGTCAAGAAGGTTTTAAATTTTACTGTGGTGATTTACGTTGAATTTCGTTTATTTTTAATTCATTGATACGTTGAACTAGCAAACGTGATAATTTTTTTTTTCAACGCCAACATTTGTAACTTGATACTTTTGTTTTCCTCGCAAAGTTTGTAACATGATACCCTTGATTTCCCAAAAACATACAAATGAAAATATGCTGGCTTTTTTCCGGCTGGAGAAAAACATAGGCACGCAAAGCGTGCAAGAGTTATTTTTTTGTGAAAGGAGCATTCGTAGAACTGTTTACAGTAATGATTTAGTTAAGGTGTTTTGGTTGCGATGTACAGCAAGAAAGAAACAGGGAATTTGTGATGTACATACCATGTTACATCGGTAATGGTAAGATGGTTAAATAGTAAGCCATCAAAAGTTTGACTGAACAACGTACAATAATCCGACATGTCTCCAGATTAATGTAGGTACCATCTTATTTTCTAACAGGCAATTTGATTCGTTCTTTGATACCCACACCGTGATTGGTGTGACACGCGCACATGCATAACTCCCTTACTCATCGATCACTTAGCCCTTCCAACCCCCAAGAGGAATTTTTGCTCAAAATACTCAAGAGACCTTTTCGCATTTTATACGAGTCGTAAGTTTACCCTTTTTACACAACACTTCTTGATCGAAAATAGAAAGAAAGAAAAAAAAAACCCGTTCTGACACGTTGAAAGTTTAATTTAATTTACTCCGATATGAAAAACAAGTGTCATGTTACCATTTATAACTAAAAATAGCAAACATCTTGTGCGAACGATTTGCTCTCAAATGAAAAACAAACGTGTCAAATTACCGTTTGTAACTAAAAGTAGCAAGCATCTCGTGGGAACGATTTGCTCCCATATGAAAAACAAAAGTGTCAAGTAACCATTTGTACCTAAAAATAGGAAGCATCTCGTGGGAACAAGTGATTACGATGTATCAGCTCTAATTGAATTTACTCCCTTGTGAAAAACAAAAGTGTCAAATTACCCTTAGCTTTGTAACTAAAAAATAAAAATATCTCTCTATATTTGCATGCAACAAGAACAAAATAATCGTTTCCTGTACCTATTGTAAACGTTCGAACTCTTTCAAATCAAAATTGTCTCGTCTCCTCTAAAACATTTGCTTAGAACTAGAAGCAATGATGCGTGACGTCTAATTGAATTTACTCCTTGTGAAAAACAAAAATATCAAGTTACCATTTGTAACTAAAAATAGCAAGCATCTCGTGGGAACAAGTGGTGATGATTTGCCAGGTCTAATTGAATTTACTCCCTTGTGAAACACAAAAGTGTCAAATTACCCTTTGTAACTAAAAAATAAAAATATCTCGTTATATTTGCACGCAACAAGAACACAACAATCGTAACTTGTACCTATCGTAAACGTTCGAACTCTTTCAAATCAAAATAATCTCGTCTCCTCTAAAACATTTCCTAAGAACTAGAAGCAACGATGCGCGACGTCTAATTGAATTTACTCCTTGTGAAAAACAAAAATATCAAGTTACCATTTGTAACTAAAAATCAAAACATCTCGTCCATTTGCATACCACTAGCTCACGCACTGTTTCAAACCTCAACATTCATCTCGTCCATAATTAAAATCCTCAGCCTAACCCACAGAAAATGCCGAAGTAAACTCAATATATAAATACTTCCTCTTCTTTTATAGAAGAATAAATATGGCAGTTCTGAACTGTTTCGGAATCAAATCTTCTCATGTACCATTTACTTTTAAAACAAGAAATTTGATTGGCTGTTTATAGTAGATCCGATCTTATTGGTGTGACATACATACATCTCTCACTGACTCACTCACTCACTGATCCATTGACCCGTACACAACATACTCGACGCGCCGACTAAGAGGTATTTTTTTTACAAAAAAATAACTCAAAAATGAACTTAAGTTATTAACTTATGAAAAAATGGAAGAGGAATGATTTTGTTTCATTCAAGAGGTAAGTGTTCATATCATCCATAAACAGTTACTAATTTAATTATCAAATAGTCACGTCGTGTCTCGGAATAGCACGTTCTTATTAGGTTGCCACCGTTGGTACCGTGTTAACAATAAACCAGTTCAAAATACACAATGATATCGATTAATACGACCTAGAAGCGTTTTAACTTTACTGATATTATTTATATCTTACATCGGTGAATTAGTCCCCTCAAAGACCGGTTTCCGTAAGTGCTACAGTGTCTGCAGCAATATTTGAGAAGTTTCTTTTATCACGACATTACTACTGGGTACTTTTAATGTCGCTAACTCGGAAATGTTTAGGGTGAATACATTTGTGAACTTCTGGTTCTCTTTCATGGGGGAGAATATAAACAGGCGGCTGAGGAGATCCATTCGTTTCCCTCTTTAAAGCTTAGCAAACACGAAATAGTTGGAAAATAGCACACGACATTTTTTAACCGAGCTAGGGATGATTCCAAACGATACGCTGTCACAAAAGCGTTCTTTGCACTAAAAAGGAAAACTGATATTTCCTGAAATATAACTGCTACCGCCCGTTAAGAGGAGAGTGTGGTATCGCACGCATGAATGCCGAACTCGATCGAGAACGGATTGTATTATGCTGACAGTGCTAGAGCGCATGCGTCTTACATGTTGTGTTCTACCACAAGGAAAAGCACTTAACGTTCAAGTGTAATTGTGTATGAAATGTATCGTTCGTTTACCTAACATATAGTTAACACTAATGCTAATCAATCTGCGCATGCGCTTCGAGCAAATTGCTTTTGTTCTTAAGAGCAGAATAGTACCACTAGGATAACAAGAGAATATTGGAACCATATATAGTTTTCTGGTATTACGAAAGAAGTAATGCAAGTATGGTACCTTTCACGAGGTACCTACCCCATCCGCTCAAAGCAAGGCTAATTAACTAGTAGTAATCAAAGATTAGGAAGCGTTCTGCAGAATATGTAGTGTGATAATAGAAAGTTGGTGTTTTTGAAGAAAAGGAAATGGAAACTTACGGTTGACTGCGGCTTTATTCTTTTATCGGGAGTTGTACACAGTTCCCTCACACTTCGAGGAATACAGAAAAGAGCCAATGTACAGGCATGACGTAATCGATGTACAGGACAACGAGGCCAAACGCCGCACGTGTTATCTGGCTACACGCGTTATTTTCTCTTGCACGTGTTATTTTCTCTTGCGCGTGTTATTTTCACTTGCACGCGTATATGAGGCCCAAAGCCTCTGAAAAAACTTAGAGGGGCGGCCAAATTGCAGAAAAAAATCTCGATTTCTCACGCCTGCAAACCAAATTAAGATGCGTTCTCGAGGAACGAGAGAACGCAATTAATTGAAATTAATTAATTAAACAAACATTAAAGTTTACACCTTATTGCCATACTGCCTTAATGGCATAGTGCTTTAGCGGCGTCAACCCCCAAACCATCCCAATAGTGCACTCTGCACTGAAAAGTATAGCTTGTTTGACCCTCTTGTATAAAAGAACAAGTGAGGCAGCGTGGGTGGTTGCATTTTTTAATTCATGCGAATTGTTGGCTGGAGGAATTTTCGTGCGACAGTGTCGAAAGGACTAGTAGATCACGTAGGCTTGCGTTACGTCTGTAATCTATAACCGGTGGGTTAGGGAAGGCTTTTTTGCAGTTGGAACTTGAAGAAGAGTGGCGTACTTGTTGACAACAGATGATATTTTAGGAAGCGCAGGGTTGAAGGATGTGACAAAGGGTGTTCGGTCAGTCTTAACGGATTTCGGTTCTTGCTGTTGAAGGGTTGCGTGACGTGTAATTGAGCGAACGCGATTTGCGTCTCTTTGTAGTGAGGTGCGGCTATAACCACGTTTGGTAAGGTATTCGATGAGTTCTCGGCTTCTTTGGTCAAAAAAAGTGTCGGTAAAACATATGAGGCGGATTCGGAGGAAGAGTCTGAATGGGATGGCTTTTTTGGTGTGGTTTGGGTGGCACGATGTTTTGAGGAGGTATTGATGTTTGTCTGTGGGCTTTGTATGGAGAGCTGCATGGATGTGGTTGTTAATGAGATGAACTTGGACATCTAGGAAAGCGAGTGTCTGGTGCAAAGAATTTGAATACTCATGAGTAAATTTGATGCCAGGGTGAATAGAATTCAGGTAGCCTATGGAGGTTTTTAGATGCTCCTCTCCATGTGTCCAAATCATGAAGATATCATCGATGAACCTCCACCAAATAAACGGCTTGAGTGAGGAGTTGTCAATAACCTGTTGCTCAAATTTACCCATGAATAAATTGGCGTACGAAGGTGCCATCCTGGTTCCCATAGCTGTTCCGTGTTTTTGCAAATAATGTTCGTTGTTGAAGGAAAAGTTGTTCATTGTTAGAATCATTCTGATGAGACCACAAATATTTTCTGCAGGAAGTGATTTGCGTTGGCGATTGTTCAGAAAATAGCCGCAGACATCGATACCCTCGTTATGAGGAATGTTAGTGTACAATGAGGAAACATTTAGGGTGACGAGGAGGGTGTTGTCAGGTTAAGGTTCAAGTTTCTGAAGTTGAAGGAGGGAGTGTGTAGTATCTTAATAAATGAAGGAAGATTTTGTACAAGCGGCTCTAAGTGGTAGTCGACGAACTCGGAAATTCGTTCAGTAGGGTGGCCCTTGCTGGATATTATAGGCCGGCCAGGGTTGCCTTGTTTGTGGATCTTTGGAAGTATGTAAAAACGTCCTGCCTTGGGCTCAGAGTTGAACGAGAGGTATTTTAGTGTCTCAGAGTCAATTAGGTTATCTTTGTGTAGGCGGGTAGTGTATTCTTTGACGCGTTCTTGTACTTTGTGAAGTATATATGAAATAATTCATATTTGTACTGCGGTTGTAGATGAATGTGAAGAGTGATCATCGCAGTAAATTTTCCAATTTAAGCAATTGGAGAGAAGAAGCCTGAAAAAAATCAGGGCTTCAACGGGATTCGAACCCGTGACCTCCGCGATACCGGTGCGATGCTCTACCAACTGAGCTATAAAGCCACACATTGGGAGCGAGGTCAATTTATTGAGTTCATATTAATATGAACTCAATAAATTGACCTCGCTCCCAATGTGTGGCTTTATAGCTCAGTTGGTAGAGCATCGCACCGGTATCGCGGAGGTCACGGGTTCGAATCCCGTTGAAGCCCTGATTTTTTTCAGGCTTCTTCTCTGCAATTGCTCAAATTGGAAAATTTACTGCGATGATCACTCTTCACATTCATCTACAACCGCAGTACAAATATGAATTATTTCATATATACTTCACATCACTTCACTGCACGGGAAAATATGAACTCAATAAATTGACCTCGCTCCCAATGTGTGGCTTTATAGCTCAGTTGGTAGAGCATCGCACCGGTATCGCGGAGGTCACGGGTTCGAATCCCGTTGAAGCCCTGATTTTTTTCAGGCTTCTTCTCTCCAATTGCTTAAATTGGAAAATTTACTGCGCTGATCACTCTTCACATTCTTGTACTTTGTTAGTAAGATCAGATGATTGTTTTGATAATACTTGGTGTCGTTAAGCTGTCTGTCACATTCGTTCACATACCAGGAGTGATCTATTATAACAGTTCCAGAACCCTTATCAGCAGGTTTGATTACTATATCTGTGCGTTCCTAAGTGTTGTGAGAGCTTTGCGTTCCTTCCTAGAGAGATTGTTGCGAATGGGCGTGAGTTTACAGGTAATGATGTCATTTTCGATTGCCTTGATGAAAGCGTCAAGAGCTGCGTCTCTTCCGTTTGGAGGAGTCCAAGTTCCCTTGCATCTGAAGCGTTTCACTTCATCAGACGGATTTGTTGGTTCTGTTAGGTTATTGTGATGGAAAAATTCTCTTAGCCGTAATCGTCTTGCAAACGTGGTTATAGGTTATATAGGTCTAACTTCTTTTGTGAAAACGAGGCTGCCTGATCAGGTCCCTCATTAAACCTTTTTTTTTTTCAGTCACTAAAAAACGACTTATTTCAGTATTTAAAATAACCAGAAACTCACCATTTACTGCTTATCGCACCACTTCCTGTGAACTTCCCAGAATGTTTGTTGCTGAACATTGATACACGCCTGAGTCACGTCCGGCCACCTTCTTCAACTCCAGCTTTCCTCCTGAAACCGCTGACTGACTGATTTGAGATTGGCTGTTTAATTTATTCCACGTTACAGCTGGCTCAGGATTACCGCTGGCTGAACACTGAAACGAGACTGTTCCACCTTCGTTCACTGTCATTGTCACAGGAGAAACAACAATAGCAGGAGACGATATCGATTCACCGGGTTAACCTTTAGTTCCCGGCATGCCTGCGGGTCCTATGTCTCCTTTCTCGCCTTTGTTTCCAGTCTCTCCCTGAAGTCCTACGGGTCGCATAATGCCTTGTTTTCCACTTTTTCCTGGCGATCCCATAATGCCCTGATCTCCCTTGTTTCCAGTCCTTCCTTTCTGTCCTCTTCGCCCTCGGGCTCCTTTGTCTCCTCTTGGTCCAGGTGGACCGGGAGGGCCTGTAGGACCTGATTGGCACCTGAAACCTTTTGACTGACATAGATGTACACTCCCCTCTGATAAAAGTTTGTTGATTTCAAGAATTGTTTTTGCTTTGCGCTGAGCTTGTGTTGAATTCTTAGTTGAGTCAACTTGTCGGCTGAGTCTGTTGAGTTTATAGGACTGAATTTCTGAAAATAAGAATGAGAAAATTTTAAAGACTGAAAAGATTTGTTTTTAATTTTACCAAACCCTCACGTCAATTCAGTGCTGTAAATGATTTTAATTCGCTGTTATTGTTAATTCTCTTATTTGTAAAACTGAGGAGCATTTAGTGTCTGTTTTGCCATCATAGCGTGAGAAGGAAGCGTGTAGTTCTCTTTATCAACCCGGCTCACGAGGTCATCGCTAAAACGGAATTGTTGTCATTTGGGCATCCTTGAAAAACATATCCATTGTTCATTTCCTGATCCAGAAACTATCAGAAACCGATTGTAAGTTTGATCAAACAGAATAAAATAAGAGACTACTCTATAACATGTTATTTATAGCCGGACAACAATTTCTCTCAAATGTATTTTCTTATGAATATGTCGACATGGATTAAAGAAATCTTGACCATGTAACCTTCTGCTATCTTGGCGTCTCCGCACCACAAACAGAACAAGCAGGAATTAACAAGTTCATTTGTTATTTGCTTTAAATGTTGCTCTTTTAACAACTTTTCTTTTTATATTTGGGAAAAGAAAGAATTCTGATGCCTCTATATCATCAATGTTACACAACTTTTAAGCTCTGGGTTGGTTAAGACCTACTTACCACGAGCATCCTTGATTATCTTCATGTCTGCGTCGTTTGGCTGCGACTTGGCCTCGACAACGCTTTCAAGAGCGTTTATTTTTTTTCTTTTGCTCGTGTAGCTCAAGCTAAACTCTAAAAATCCGACGTAGTAAAACACAACAGAAAGAACAGAAATAATAGAAGCAAAGGAAGGCATACTTTGCTTTTGAACTGCCATGATTTTGGGCGATATCAATCTGTTATTCCCAAACGTTCGTGGAATACAAAGTGACTCAGCTGGTTACGTGATACTGGGATCACGAGTTTGGGTAACCTGCCAAATGGTCTGCTATTGATGTCATGCGAGACAAAATTCTTATGTTCTTTTATCTTCTGTGTTGACAGGAATATTAATGTTGTAGGTCCGCAAGGCATACATGAATGAAAAATAATCTTAGCTGCATGTAGAATACAAATACCCTCCCTTTGTTCCTTGTAGAAACTTTGTGTCCGTACTGTGTTGTTGCTAGCTCTGTAGGAACATTTTTAACACAGCAATATTCCTTCGCATCCAAAATGAAATGGTTGGGATTGATCAGTTAAGTAAAGAAACGCGCAATCCATTTTCGGATTCTTTCGGATTTAAGAATCCAATCCAGGAGGGAGGTGGTGACTCTATTGTTTTTCTTTACTTTCATTTAACAACTAATCATTGTTTATGATCGCCTGATTACAGCGAGGACACTCGAACCATGATCACCTTGACTTTTTTGGTGCATTTATGTCACCATTATCCAATAAGAGCTCTTCATTTAGACAAAAGAATTAGCGTATCTTAGGCGTTCTCCAATCACAGCGGTGATGGGAAAATATGATGTTCCATTTTTTTTGTTTATTATGGTGGCTTCGCGACTATAAGTTTTCGAACGTAAAAATGGCCTACACGCCTGCCCGCAATTATGCTGGCCAGTGCATTTTTATTGCTAACTTCAAGTTATCTGTCAGTTTTTGATGATATTCACTTTTTTAATTCTTGTTCGGCGAAGGTGAATGTAAACTCGCTGTCAATAGATAGCAAGGGATATACGACAATGGTAAATTTCTGCCTCAAGTTTATCGGGAAAGAGTGCTTGATCTACACTATCAAGGGTTTTCGCAAAGACAAATTTCACAAAATGAGGGTCTCAATGGGGTTAACCGTTAGCCGTAAAACGGCCAAAAATTTAGCTGTTAGGCGTAAAAATGAAAGAATTTTCACTGTTACCCGTAGTCCCGCAGTGGTGTTGTATAGCGATATTCACTGTTTACAAACAAGTCTTTTGATATTTAAATTTTGCCAACCACAGAGCAAAAGAATTCTTTGTTTTGAGAGCCACTAAACCTCTGGTTGGCACATTAATGACAATAGGAGACGTAACGATGATGTTTCGGCTGATGGATTTTAGAACGAGATATATTCATGTGTAGCACGCTTGTTTCGTGTATACATTAAGTTTTTCTCTTTTGTTTCCATATGCAAATATTTATTGACTGCGGGACTACGGGAGCAGGCATTTAATGTCACGTAATCGTGGCCGGGTATTCTGACGGTTAGCCCTTCTGGAGCACACAGGCAGTCTTCTACCCCACAAAATTTAAAAACACAAGCATTTAACCAGCTAACAGCTGGTAAACATAGATACTCTTGACCTTTCACGAATGGAACAAAGTTTAACACGCGAGAAATCGAACCGACATGTACGCCCTCGCACTCAAAAGGATTGTTGAGCAAAATGGCTCATCACATTAAGAAAAACTAACAATGGCTTGAAAGCTATATCAAAAAGAAACAAAACCTCCTATTATGAGGTACTTCTGTTGAAAACTTGAATAGAAAACGGCGGGCGTTTTGGGTGGCCTTTACTTGACCGGAAGTCAAGATGGCGGTAACCCCACTTGACCCGATTTGTTTTCAATAAAATTTGGAACAAAAAACGCACACAAAACAACAAACAGTTGTACTCACTGACAATATCCACTACAAAGCTTGCACATTTATGCCAAATTAATGAATAAGAGCGCAATAAAAGCTTGTATTATCCTCTTTTTCTTTGAATTTAATGGAGTCCCGACGCCAAATCTGGGCAAGCCGAGCGAAGCTTCGACTTGTTGCTATGTGACGTCACACTGGCAGTGATGAGTCGGTCTCTGATAGATACTCGAAAACAATAGAGTCACCCCCTCCCTCCTGGGTCTACCCGTGCCGCTGATCACATCATCGACAGGCTCAGATTTGTGACGTAGATTAAGGAAGACGTGACTTCAGGCTTGACTTATCTCGCTTGTTTTATCTCTGTAAATATAGTTTCGTAGTCCATGCGAAATGATCCTTTCCAGCATTTTGTCTAAACTACTAAGTTTAATTTACAGAGGTAAAACAAGCGAGATGAGTTAAGCCTGAAATCACGTGTTCCTTAATCTACGTCACAACTCAGTCAAAACCAAGGGAAGACTGGTGCGAATGGTGGACCAAAATGGCGGCAAATTTGAACGTTTTTAAAACTTCTTAAAAAGATTGCATTTTATCTAAATCGCATTTTTTTTCGCAGAAGTCCATTGAGTGATATTTAGAATCAGATAAGAAAATATAATTTTTGATGATATGGACACTTTAAGAGAATATGTAAGAAAAAAGTTTTATTTCCAAAAATTTGCCTTCTGAATGTAGTGACTGTAATATGGAATTACCGATATTCGCCCTTCTTCCACAAAAGCCTTCAATTATTATTAGAGATAAAGGTAAAGTAAGTAAACAGTATTCTGCCATACATTTTCCACTTAAAAATTGTAGTGACTTGTCTACCTTGAAGTGGACCTTCTCACATTAACCACACTGACTTCCAACCAAAAGGAATAAAGCTAACCATAAGACCCCAAGTACGCATTGCGGACCTATTTTTTATGTTAGCCGTGAGTAAATTGTCTTTATTGAGAAGCATGTAATATTGGAAACAAAACTTTTTTACTGGATAGATACTGTACTATGACACTGTTCTACTGTGAAAGTGTTACTTTATAACAAGGGCGAAACTTGAACTTCAAGTTTCGCCCTTGACAATTAACTGTAAACAATAAAATCAGTGCAAGAATATCTGCACTTGTAATTATGTAAGTCGGAATAAAACTGATACACGCAACGAAAATAAAAACACAACATAAACATATCAACAGTGCAGTGTAGTATACTACAGCACAAAAGGAGAAAAATACATCTTAGATACAACTGTGATCAATATTTGTGTGTAATGGTTCGTTTTAATTCACTGCACACGGAGAGGGTCAACAATTCCATGTCTACACTCTTCAATCACATTCCAATCATATACGTTTCCTTATTTTTCAGCGCTCGCTGGAGAATCATCATGTCTATATCCAAGGCAGAACGATCTACGTATTTAGCGGGGTTTTGTTTTCTAAGACGTGGACGCATGATAGCAAAGAAGCTTGATTTAGCTCGTTGGCGGGAAGCGACAAATACGTCGTGGTCACTTTTAGCTTTCGCAAACTTTTGTTCAAGTTCTTCCAGTTCAAGCTGTAATGTGCGAATATCGGCCAACAGTTCTGGGTGTTGGTCCTTTAACTTACAAGTGTTGACATCGTTACAACGAATTTTCTTACAATCAATCAATCAATCAATCAATCAATCAATCAATCAATCAATCAATCAATCAATCAATCAATCAATCAATCAATCAATCAATCTACAACTTTATTTGGGTGTCTAATCTTCTAGCTTGCCCTCAGTGCTACTAATTCGGGACACTACTTAAGTAACTTATTAATGATAAATATATATGCATATTAATATAAAATGTTAAAATTCCACCATTCTAAAACTACTTTAAATATATACAATATGCAATATAATTCGTATATACACATATGCTATATAAAACTACATATACAATTTTAAAATATATCGACTCTGCTGGTTATCATATTTTCTGTTTATGGATTATGAGTTGCACAGATGGCAACCTTTGCATGCGTCATCTCTAACCAGTTTGTTCAGGTCTTTTCTCCTTATATTTGCGTTAAACCCTCTTAAGGAGGTTTCGTTTCTGTCCTTCATGCTCACCTTTGACCATAACAATGGCCCAAAAAATCTTAGGGAATACTTTCCAAATTTTACAGTCTTTACCCTTTGGACATAAAAGTCCCAATTTCATCAGGTTGTAATTCGAGGGCGATGGAGAGAAGAGTTCCAGTATATTGTAGGTCAGTAATCCATTCCTCGTTTTAAACATAAAGACAGCGATATCTTGTAATCTCATGTTATATAGAACAGTCATTCCAGCGTGTGTCAGAAGGTCACTATACGAAGAGACTCGATCTTTTAAGACTATACGTAGTCCTCTTTCATTACTTCTCTCTAGTTTGTTTCTGTCACTTTCACGACAAAAATGCCACACCAAGATAGAGTGCGTGAGATGGGGTAGAACTGCAGTTTTATATATCCGTAATTTCGCGTTCATCGGATTTAGATTCTTTAGCCTTTGTAGAACACCAATCATTTTGCTAGTCTTTGTGCAGACCTCTGATATATGCTACGACAAGCTTAAATCTTTATTAATAATTAAGCCTAGCAGTTTGAATGCATTGGTAAAGTTCATTTTGTGGCCAGACGTATGGTAAAGAGCACACACTTTTCGACTTCTCTCATGAATATTTGGTAATTATTCAATGGCACTTTCAACTTGCACTTCTAGTAGCTTTAGATTTTCTGACAGTTCTTTCGCCCATCGGTCCAATGGACTTTGAATCGTTCGAGGGCTTTGGTTTGAGATGGTCGCACTCCCTTCAAAACTTACGTTGATTGCAGCCTCAGATGAACGTTGCTGAGGCGCACTACTTGTTATTTGAGTCATATTCAGTCGCTTCGGCTCAAGACGGCCACTCTCTTCCAATACACGTCTTTCCGCTAGTAAAAGCTTATCGGGAAACGGAAAGAATGAGTTCAACTCCTCTGATTTGACGTAGGTTAGTGATCCTCGTGAGCAAAAACCCCTGCTTCCGAACTGCATGGACAATCTCTCTAACTTCATTCCTGGAGATAATGACTTCAAGAAGTGGTAAACTTCACTTTTTTCAGCCATAATAGCTCAATGATCACTCCGACTTTGATCACCAAACTCACAAGATATAAAATGCAAATGCCTTGTTATGAAGTAACCTTGTGATCGGAAGATGCCAAAAAATCGGGAAAAAAGACTAGGTTTTCGTGGTTCGAGTGTCCTCACTATAAAGCTGCGACTGCGGTAGTCAAAGATCATTAACGTATCGGCACCAACGTTATTAACAAGAATAAAACTATTACTGGTATTCTTTCTACGATCACGGCCTCAGTTTCATTTCAGTGAATTTGAGTGAAAGAGAATCTCTGAAGAAGTACCATCTGACCCCTCTCAAATTTCTTATATCTCCCAGGTATTGCCCGTTTAGATTAGAGAACTGGCAAGAGTTGTACCAACAGGCGCCTGTAAATTTTACAGTTTCTGCTGCCATCCCTGTCATTATCTCCTTCTTTTGTACTAAACGCCATGTTATTGTGATCTGCTAACGAATTTCCCGCTGTACCTGAATATGAACCCACTTCAAGTCGATACTGCGCCTGCTCATCACCAATGTTGAACTTTCCATATTTGGCGTACACTTTAACTCCGTTCTAGTCCTCCAGCTCCACTCGTAGAGAGCTCGGTCTGGAGGCCGTCAGCCGGTGGATCTTGTCGTTTCCTAACCAGAACTCTGCAGCCAGCCGACCAAAGCCTCCTTTGTAGTCGTTCCATCCCTGATAGAAATTTACCAAGCCATCCTGTCTTCTCTGGAAGACGGTCCAGCCTCCACCGTCAGTGCGCATGTCACAGTAGACAGTAAAGTGTCCTCTACCATCTGGATTGACAGAGTACAATCCACTTTGAGTATGGCCTGATTCTATCAGATCAGAATAATCTAATACAAGGAATAAACATGCTTTAAACTGACTTTTCAATTCAACTATGGGCACTCTAAGAATTAAGTTAACTTGGTACTTAGCATTGACCTGGAGCGAAAATTTGGGTTTGAAATTGTTGTAGCCAGTGTGGAAGAATCAACGGCAAAAATAGCGTGACTGTGTGGATCTTTTATTAGCTTTCTCTGGTTCAAAACAGTGCAGTTTTCTGTTTATTTCGAGACTTTTAGAGCTAGGACCGATTTTCTATTTTGAATGGTTCTGCTATTTTAAAGGTACCTTTCCACTGTACCTTTCATTGTGTTTACGTCTTAAATTGAGATTCCACTGCTCTGTTGCATAGCTGGCGCGATTGATCGTAACATCAACATCACAATTATTGCTAACATTCCGGCACAGCGGTTTAAAAGAATGTTCGCATTTTTTCTCTAAAACTCTTGATCCTTTGGTCGCCAAAAATGGCAACAAGCAGATTTAAAACTCAAGCTTTCGTTTTTTGATAGTTAAGCTGACGTATGTGCCGTTGCCATGGCAACATGGATAAATATAAATAAGCCTTTAAGGCTTTTGTTTCAATTGCAGAAAATCTAGTCATTAGATTTTCCTTATAATTTGCATGCAACAAGCTTGTAACGATACTCACAAGTTAACACTAATTTGATAATAATTTAACAGGGAGACCTGCAATTGTCCCATTTATGCACTTTCATTAGAATATCTAGAAATCGCATTGTTAAAGTTCAAGTTTGTTTTTGAAGGGAACCTCCACTACGACCAATGAATGATTTTAAGGCGAACAAAATAATGTGTCAGTCATATTTGGTCGAAAAGGTTCTTAAAAAAGGTGTTTGGTAACAACGGAAAGTGTAGAATTGCTGGGTTCTTTGCATTGTTACCTTTTCAAGCACATCTTTGTGATAAAAGATTACAACTATTAATACACTACGTTTGGTTATGAAGAAAACTAGCGCTGACAGTGCGAGAATTGAGCAAATAAAGTAATTCCTGTTTTTACGATAACTGCAGAAATTCTCGCGCGCTCATTGGCTAATTTTTATTGTCAATAAGCGGACAGACACATGAATTTATAATTTATGCTTTGTGTCAACGAACCAGAGCGGACAATTTGACAATTTGTTATCGCAAAAATCAAATTGATGTCAGTTTTTAATGCGTCTGTCCTGTAATTGACAATGTATCTCGCTATAACATTGCCAAAGTAGTCTTCGGATCCACTACTCGGTTATCGCCTTATGGATCCACAGCTACTTTGACAATGTTATGACGAAATTCATGATCAATAACAGACGCATGAAAAACTGACGTCAATTTGTTAAGTCGACGGCATGTTTAGTTTTTGCAATCCTTGCGCGCGCGCTGAATGTCACCAGCAAGAGCGAACGCAAAAACTGCATTGGGCCACCTTGATTCTCGCGCACTATCCCTCGACTCCTTGGGTGAGTGCACGAGGCTTCGCGCTAAAGTGAGAGTTAGAGCTCATTCTTCTCAAGGAAATATTACTGTCTGGAGTCACCTTAGTTTTAAACCTCCTTTAGTTTTAGCACCGCACTCCCACTCACAATCCTGAGGACGAAACATGGCATTTGTAACTCTACCTTAACCCTTAAAGGAAACGTCAATGTTTTAATTTCGATAATCTCTATCGCCGTGACAAAAGTAAAAACTGACGTGACCTTCCTTTTTATATTTGCCTCAAGGCACGTAAAACAGTGATCCATGTAGAAAACGGCTGTAATGAGTCACGGGAGTAATATAGCCAGACAGCTGCCAGATCCTTCTGCATGTGTCCCGTATCCTTGGGGAAAAATAGCATGTAGACCCAGTATCATATCAACTCTTCGGTTTTCGTCCATCGTATCTTGATTCAAAATACATCACCACTGTTTGTGTTATAGTTTTAATCATGTAGACACAAGTTGGTCATTTGGTGTTCTTGTATACCAGCATGTCAATCGAGTGCAGTATTTTGAATATTTCTGCCCTGGTACCCCTTGCTCAAGCCATTAGCTTTTGTACAGATTTTACAATACATAAGTTACCATCTCTTATTTGTACACCAGCCAAGTGTACTTTTTCAAATCCGTCTTGAAAAGTTTCTGTCCTTTGTAACTGAAAAGATTTTATTTTATAATACAATAATGAAAAGGAAGTGACACACTCCAACACCAACCCACAGTCTGTCAAGTTCTTTACGCATAGCCAACAGCTCTCACATGTGTTGTGTGGAGCTGGGACTTTAATAAAGGGGCTAAAGGTTGGCTGTCTATGGCTGCCACCTTGAACCATTGTAACTCTTATTATTCATAATTTAAGTTTTTGTATTTTTAACATTATAGTCAATAGTTCGTTGAGTATTTTAGTCTAGTTTTAAACACGATTCCTAGGAAGACCATGTTAAGTGATATGATTTCGTGTATAAATAAAGATTGATGATGCCACTACCTGAGTGATATGGCTGTGCGTATGCCAGATCGTGGGTTGGTGTTTGAGTGTGTCACTTTTATTTGTGCAAAAAGAGTTACCTTTGTTGTGGATTATGTCAAATGTGTGCCAATTCCTATAAAAAAAAAAACAGGATGACCCACTTCTATGGGTAGCTGAAAATTGCATGACCCACCCCTTATTAAGGGTTCAAAAACTGATGACCCATCCCCTCTCTGCTCCGGCACATTAAATTTCTATCGATTACACAACAAGAAAGCCACTCAGTTTGTAACCGCAACTTTTAATCTATGTCTTAAACAGGGTATCAAAAATCGGAATTCTGTCTTAAACAGGGTAGGAAAATCAACGATATTTGTCTTAAACAGGGTCAGGGTATGAGGGGCCGGACCTAGACTGCAAAACAGTCGTTTTCGGACGTTTTCGAAAGGGGGGAAGCGCCGTAAGCGTGATCCTCGAGTGTGAAGCGCGCGAGCCTCACACGCTCGCCGTTTTTACACTCGCTCAGGGGCGGGGGAAAACACTCTACGCGCCTGGCACATTTTTTTGTGTATGGATCATCCAACAAAAAGTGACGTCACATCCGGTAAAAAGACGGGTTGAGCGGCAAAATCAAATTTGCCTACGACATCATTGTAAACCCTGTAGTTAAAACACGAATATTTCGTAATCGGCCGAATATTTCTAACGTTAAATTTGGCCATGATAAACAAAATTTTGCCTTTTTCCTCGCCATATCGTTTGTTTAAAGAACAGGGCAACTATTTCTTCAAAAACACGCTGTTTTGAAGGCGTGTGTTTTCACGAAATGTCGTCGTTTCTTCGTCACTGAATTGCACAGGAGTCTACGTTTGCTTGGAAATAATGAATTCTAATTAAGTTGCACTTAATTCAAATAGCCTATTCTCTTAAGAAAGCGTTACACTATTAGAAAAGCGCAATGACAGTTTTCTAGACGTAGCAGAACCTATTTAACAGAAGCCCATTTTTTGAAATTTACCTTTGACAAACACTACTCGAGTACTTGAGAGGTGTTCGATCGTATCACTACAAGAAGAGACCAATAAACATAACGCGCTTTGCGCAACTTTCTTGCTGAACGATACTAACACGAATTTATATTCTCACTTCTGATTCAGACTGGTGTAATATGATTCTGTTACGATTGGTTTTGAGCCCTAAACAGAGATATCTTAACTTTCACGGTCCCCTCTGTACTAAATGAAGCCTTAATCATTTGAAAGAACCCCTTAAAAATAAACAAGAGGATGTTTTCATATGGGCGATTCAGTAACTTGATTGGAAATTCACAGAACTTAAAACGGTAGATCAATTTAAGAGTGATCAGGAAGGTAGACCTTTGCCAAACATATCTTACCCAACATTTGTATTATCTGCGCGCAATCTTTGTAATTCTTAATATTGTAATTATTTTTTGGTTTGTAGGTGGGATTATATAGACAATTATCTAGAGAATATAGAGGTACTATTATTTTTTAACATTGTAGATAGGTGTCAATACTTAGTGGGAAACTGCTATTTTACCCGACATGTTAACAAAGTTTATTATTACTATTATTATTATTATTATTACTATCATTATCATTATCATTATCATTAACATGATCATTAACACTATCACCATCATCATTATTATTATTATTATTATTATTAATTGGGCATCTCATGTTTTTTATTGCAGTTATAATCCCATCAGTTTTCTGTTTCAACAATTTTAGTACCAGCGACACTAAAATATAAGTATCAATACCCTCCCCCCAATCCTATGAAGTCAAGCATGCACCTATTATTTCTTCAGGCCCTCTCATATTTGCCTTGTTTG
The DNA here is from genome assembly GCA_019787425.1 of Platygyra sinensis. Lineage (NCBI taxonomy): Eukaryota > Metazoa > Cnidaria > Anthozoa > Scleractinia > Merulinidae > Platygyra > Platygyra sinensis. The sequence continues at coordinate 52,692 of JAHPZR010002789.1, forward strand.
CAGACCAGGTTCCTTATCTTTTAATCCTTAGCTATTTTGCTTATTTTCAGTGTGCTTACACTATATAAGATTACATCAAGACATTTCAGTCCCAGGAAATAAGAGAACACTGGCAATTCTTAAATTCTCCCTTTTAGAGTTCAATTATTTTAATTTATCACTCTTTCTTTGTGCCATCTTACATGTAACAAATTGTTCGCCAACAGAAAATATGAAATATCATGCCCCAACACCCAGCCATAAAAGGAAGACTGGGAACAGGCAATAGCCACAATTGGCACTGCCAGGCTGGTGAATTCTTTAAGTTAAATTGGGGAAAATGGCACTATCTTTTATTATTGTAACTTATATATGGTAATAGGACTGAGTGGAGCCCAATTTGAATTGATCTGTAATCCTACGATTAATAACAAAATTGGACGACCACACACTGGTACAGTACAATTACAGTCTGAGTAGAACAACATAGGACTTCTTATTACCAATTCATCATGAAAGTTACAATTTCTGAGAAAAAAATAGCCAAGTTATGAAAGAAACGGAAAACTTGCTTGTGATTGGTTTATTTCAACTGCAACTTTGAATGTGATTGGTTGATTTAAACTTTAACTGTAATGTGATTTGCCCCAACTTTGAGTGAATGATTGATTGAAACTAAAACTTTGATGTGAATGGCTTATTGAACTGTCTGATAACAAACTGTCCAATAGTAACTTGGCAAGTGAATTAGACAAATATATGAGTAACCAATTTCAATCAAAGAAATTGTAATTTGTATGATTACCACTGAAGGTTTTTTAAGTTTACCTAATAGGAAATATATCTTTTTAAGAAAACTTTTGTAGTTTTTTTGATGTCTTCTCATACAAAAAACAGAGAGTCAAAACAATTTGTACTTTGCATGTATTTTACTAAATTCATATCTTATATATCATTATTATTGAACTTATAGTGCAGTTAGCTTTATGAATTAAGTTGATTTTTAGTTTGTTTTTAATATTATTATCACTCATTATCAGTTATTATCATTGTTGTTGTTATTATTATTTATTATTTTCTATCATTTCTGACAATGATGAGTGACCATGAAACAAAACTTTGTTTCCAAGGCATTTTCCCAAAGGCCCTGGGAACGAGGTTGTATGAAACATGGTGCAGTGGAACTGAAGAACCAGACTGAGTGACATTGTTAGTGTTGTGAAACTGATTGACAGTTAGTAGTGCCTGAGATCAGCGAAGAAAATGTTCCACACTTGAAGTTGACAGAGAGCAACAAGTTTGTCTGCTGCCTCAGACAAGTCTTAAAGCCAGTTTTATCACTACTTGTCAAAGACTTCCTGACTTGTGTATGTGGGAGGACTCTCTGATGGGGACTTTCAAAAGCCTAACAGGTATTTTTTTTTCCAGCTTCTGAGATATAACTATTAAAGCCGGAGTAACGAAATTCTGACAAGTTGAGGTGTATGGAAGGGTAGGAAAATCTGTTGTTTAGGGATTCCTTTCATTTGGTTCTAAAATGTTGTTGATAATCTCTCATCTACTTTCCTGAGAAAAAATGAGGGCATCCTTTCTTTGTACCTTGTGATATTTTTAGGGATATTCTCAAAAGTAGCACAAATAGCACATTCAGATGAAATTCATATGAAAATATAAGAACTTATATTTTAAGAACCTTGGTAGCGTAAGTTTGCTTTAAGTACCATTTATATAAGAACCTATTTAGGCTAAAGTGAAAAATTCAGGTTCTTATACCTGGGCTATTACTGTATATGTTCAGGGAATAATGAACAGATAAAAACATTCAACAAAATATTTTTCCAGTAGAACTCTTAAATTTTTTAACTCATGTAGGTCAATAGAATTTGTTTTCACACTTTCACACAGACAGAAACACCACAGAAAGGAGAATATTGTTACTGCATGTGTCTGAGCTGCATATTTTTTTTTATATGGTACAACACTTCCCATAAACTTTCCAAATTATATTCTTTTATACAATAACAAAATCAATGCGCCCGCTCCGATTGGTCAGTCAGCTATGGTTTATTGTGCCGGTAAACCCATGGAAAAAATCGCGCGTCTTCTCAATTATTATATAAAAGCAATAGACCACACGTTTTTATGGTTTATAGGCTGATAAACCACTTGGGATGTTGGTAGAACACTCGAAGAATTCGTAAATCACTCGCCTGCGGCTCGTGATTTACAAATTCTTCTCGTGTTCTATCAACATCCCGCGTGGTTTATCAGCCTATAAACCATAGAAACTTGTGGTCTATTGCTTAAATCATTACAACAGTAAACCAAATGCATTTTGAAGTGAAGAAGTGAGGAGTAAATAATACAAACTGATGTACTTTAAAAACTTTCCATTTGATATTTGACATATGCAGATCTCTTAAAGAATACAACTTTTATTAGATTGCTCTTTACTGTCAAGGAAGAAATGATTATCACACAGGAGTGGCTTCATATCTTTATTGCAATAATTTCCATGATCAATAGTTAGATAAAATCATATTAGGACAGGTCCACTGAAAGTCTTAAAATGTATGTTAAAGATGGGAAAACCAGGTTGCATCAACGAAATTATAGCATTGCATGCCAGTGTGAGGGTGTATATGCCAGCATGCAACCACCTAAGAAAGACAAACAAAAATATTTACAAGTTATGTTATCAGTTCAATGACTCCATCAGTCACAACAGACCAACAACCAGATCTTAAACAAATTTATATCAATTTTTTATCCATCTGTCCTGTTATTGATCACTAATTTTGACAGAACTTTGTCAAAGTACCTCTGTGGATCAACAAGTGATGACAAAATTAAATTCTCTATTTTCCAATTCCCCATAATGCACTCTGCATGCCAATAACTGGACACATAAATAATAAATGTCAATTTGTTTTCTTACAAAAACAAATTGTCTGCTCTCCCTTGATGATGCCCTGCTTAAAATCAATGTTATTATTCATGTATCTGTCTGCTTATTGACAATGAAAATTAGCCATAATAAGGGCTTGAGAATTTCTGTAGTTATAATTGTGAAAAGAATAATTTTGGATAGAAAAAGTGATTCTGTTAATAAGGGTTTCAGAGGAAAAGTCCAGTGTAAAAATGTTATCTTAATAGAAAGAATACTTAGAGTTAACAAGCGAAATTCAGAAGAAAACCGATTAAGAAACAGGCTTCTCTTGGGATCAATATCAGTATCTGGGAAACTGCACACCTACCCTTGCCTAACCCAACATGTTTTAATAAGTTAATAAGTTACAATAAACAAGATACGATGTATCAGTTTTTCCTCTGCTGTAAATTTTTCAAGCCAGTTGGTTTTCACTTTAAAAAGAATTGCAAGCACACCACCCACCCCCTCAGTCCCTATTCCTACCCTACAGGTTCCACCTGATTCCATACCATCCCCCAACACAATTACCATATAATACTCCCATACTACAATACAATCTTTTTTTCATTTTGTCAGTACACACAGACCTAGATTCAGACTTCAGATCTCTGGCTTTTTGGTCCACTTCATCTCACTAGGCCATGAAAGCAATCATTGCAAATTTTCCTGTATGTGTTGGTCTAATTTATTATTGCTCTCAGATTCCCCTTTCCCATTTTCTGAAATTAAATCGGCCTAAAAAAATGAACTGGTTTAAACAAATTAAAGCAGAGGTGGAAATTCAGCTGTAAATCACACTATGATTCTGGTATCAGTTAAACTTCTTAAACTGACCTTCATTGGCAGAGACATTGAACTGAATACTATATTTAAACACAAATAGAGTATTCAGCAGAGCTGGTGGGGTTGTGTATTAAAACCTAACAACATCTTAACACAGGTCAGTGAGGATATTCCCAGTTATGCTTTTGGCAACAACCACGTACTCTGACCTCAAAATATGCAAAAATAACCTATGTCAAATTCCCCTCTAAAAATAATACCCTCTTCCACACCTTACAGTAAAATTTTGCCAACAGTATAAATTAAACTCAATGCTTTACATGTTTCTATTACAAGACTACATTTTTACCCCTTGAGTCAGAATTTTTAGATGTGTCACACTGAATTCCACAACAGATTAAAAATGCTGTTCACCTTTTGCAAATATCTGCATCAGTTCAAAAGATGAATGTATTCAAGTTTGAAAAATATGTAAAATATGCAAATGATGTGACTGCCCATGCAAAAATAAATGTGTGATCACATGTGTGATCACAAGTGTGATTTTAAGTGTGATCACACGTGTGATTTTTTATAAGAAGTGTGAATCACACAAAAATCACACAAAAATCACACTAAAATCACACTTCAAATCACACTTCTGCAATATGTGATATAAAGTGTGAAAAATGTTTGAAAGAAGTGTGAAAGACGTGTGATCACATGTGTGATTCCAAGTGTGAATCACACAAAAATCAGAGTTTTTCACACTTCAAATCAGACTTCTGCAATGTGTGATTGTACGTGTGAAAAATGTTTCAAAAAAGTATATAAAACATGTGTGAATCATCCCACCTTAATTTTTTATCAAGTGTGATCTCATGTATGATCACAGTTACGAAAGTGTGACTGGTATGAATCACACATCTCTTCACATTCAAATCAGACTTACCTGTTGCAATGTCAACAACTACAATTTATTAGTATATTGTTACTATTTGCATAATTAAAGTAGAAGGTCACTCCAAAAATTTTTTTTGTCTTTGTCAACGCTAAAAAAAAAATGTGAAATAACGAGAGAAACAATAATTTAGATTTTAATATCCACTATTACAGCAACAAAAGGCAATGACTTGCCAAAATTACAGTGTAGCCTTCATTACAGTACACTTCTTACAAGAATTTATATCATATGATTTTTGTCACATATCCAAAGGAGATTAAAGACCAGCTGAAATCGAAATATCTTGTTTGTGTTCAAGAATTCTTTTATTTCATTTATAAAGTTAAAGGTTTCTCTAATATAGCATACAATATATTGAAGCTTACTAATTTTCTTAATATAAGTTAGCTTCAACTTCAAAGTTGGGATTTTTGCCTCAAACAAGTGAAAGACTGTTGTGTATCTTCAGTTGGATCCCACAGATTATGATGGAAATACTGACAGTAGCATCATTTATGTTTGTGAATTGATACTCACTTAGCTTTTCAACCATGTGAATGCATACTTCAAGCTTTTGCTTCAATAACTACAACAAAAACACCCAGCAGTCTGTGATTAAAATCAGACAATAAGTTCTGTTCAGTTTCACCACTTAAAAAGTTGCATGTTAGCTAAAAGCAATTGCTCATAAGAGAAACATGATTTCATATCAACACATAAAAGCTGAAATGGACAAGAAGAAAGACAAAGATCAAAACTGGCTGGAGCATAATTTTGCCATGCCAAGATCGAGTTTAGTAAGTGATACATGTAAATCATTGCAGTACAGAACATCAAGAACAGTTCTTTTTAAGTGCTAATCCAGAAGGTTTGCGATTCTTAATACTTACAATTGTTCCTAGAGCCTAAAAATCCAGATGCTGTTGCTTTTACATCATTCTCGAAGTCTTCACACCGCTGTAAATCGCTTGACCGTTGAAATCAACCGCGTTTTTCACAGCATTGCATCATGGGTCAGAATACTCGTTCCCAGGGTCTAGCAGCATTCAAATTCAACATGGCCGCTCATTTCAGGCATGTTGGAAGTCTACAAAAGAACTCGGCTTTTGTTACACGATATAGAGACCTGTGACGAGCTGGAAAGTACTCAGATGTCATTTGGAGAGGTGCATAGCTATCCCAAGCTATTTTACTACTACAGAGTGGCAAAATAATTGGCCTTTTTACGAGAAAGAGGAAGCATACAGTAATGCATATGATGAAGACACGAAACTGTAGTCTGGAGATAAACAGTTGTGGCATTGATATCGACATTGCCGGTATTTATATTTTTGTTATCAGGTTTTTAGTCGAAATCAGTGATCAGACAATAAACTATGTAATTTCTAGAAATCCCGAGAAATTAACCTGTACTTGTGTGCTCAGTTTGAAAAACTCCATTCACAGAAAATTCCCAACAATTCTAACCTTTGTTAAGAACATCTCAAGCAAGATTCTTTACCCATTAAATTCAGGTCTGGTCAGTACATTTCCAACTTCCAAGGCAATTTCATGGGCCATGAAATCTAATGATTACATGTTTCATGGCACATTAATTTAACTTTGGTTATTCATGAATTTTAATGGCCATGGAAACAGATTTTCATGACCATTTAATTTCAGTTTTGGATCATCACCAACTTTTCATGGCCATAAAAAAACGTTTTTTTATGAGCCATGAAATAACAGGTTTCAATGAGGCCCTGAAAATTGGAAATGCAAAATTCATGGCGCTGAAAAAAGATTCATGGGCTTTTCATAAGTATTTCATGGGATTTTTATGAAACTTGAATTTGAATAAACCTACATGTCAGCATGGTTACAAAACTGTTTGTGTTTAAGTGTACATTCATTACTCAGCGACAACTGATGTACATGTAGATGCTTGTAGTGTTCTTGCCTTAAAATCTACGTGTCATTTAGTTTACTTTTTAAATTGCAAAAATACAACACCTTTAAACCATTACCTTAAAATACTATTTTAGTGTAACAATTACAACTTTAATTTTGTTTATTTTTCTGTAAGGCAGAAAAGTGTGATTGAGTTGTCAAAGCCTGCAAAATCACACTTTGCTGATCACACTTCTTATCACACTTCAATATTTGTGAATCACACATTAGAAGTGTGCTTACAAGTGTGAAAAAGTGTGATTTTCGGAATCACACTTTTATCACACATTCAAAGTGTGATCACACATGTGATCACACATTTATTTTTGCTTGGGAGTGTATTCGGTAAAACAATGGAAAATATTAGAAAGAGGGTTGATGTTAGATTAGTTACTGATGAGAAGAAACTATTGAAATATACCAGTAAGCCAACTTATGTCAGCAGCAAGATATTCAATGAAAATCTTGTAGCAGTTCACAAGATAAAAGAATCACTAACTTTGAATAGACCAGCTTATATTGGAATGTGTATTCTTGATTTAAGTAAAACATTAATGTATGATTTCCATTACAATTATATAAAAGCAAAGTATGGAGAAAAAGCTAAGTTACTATTCACAGATACTGATAGTTTGACTTATGAGATTGAAGCTGAAGATGTATACCAAGACTTTTGGAAAGACAAAGATAAATTTCACAACAGTGACTATCCTGAACACTCACTGTTTTTCAATAAAGAAAATAAAAAAGTAATTGGTAAGTTCAAAGATGAAGCAGCTGGAATCCCCATTTGTGAATTCATTGGTTTGAGATCAAAGATGTACAGCTATATCAAAGATAACCAAAATGGAGGAAAGACCGCCAAAGGAATTAAGAAGAATGTAATCAAGGAAGATATAACGCATGAAAATTATAAAGACACATTATTTAATAATAAACAAATGCATCACAAAATGAAAACAATAAGAAGTGAAAACCATGAACTCAGCAGTTATGAAATAAACAAAGTATCACTCAGCTGTTTTGATGATAAGAGATACATTCTTGAAGATGGAAAAACAAGTTTAGCATATGGTCATTATAAAATATAAATTATTTTAAATTTTTTTGTTAAATGGTTTCAATTTACATTTTTTATATAGAATAGTTGGTGAATGAAGATTATTTTCAGAATCATTTTCAGAATCATTTTCAGAATCATTTTCATAATAATTCATTATATAAAGTTTATTGTAAACATAATCTATCATTTCATGTAATTGTCTCAAATCATGAGTTATTGAATCTATTTTATTAATAACTTTATGTGGCTCAGCTTTCAAAAGTTGTAATTCTTCTTCAATTACACCAACTAAACCACAACTTTGTTTCATAAACCAATTTGTTTCCTTAATTTTCTTATCAGTTGAATTATTTTTCGTTTTCATAATATATTATAATTAGAAATTTTTTTTATATCATTTTAATTACAACAGATAATGATGATTAATTTTTTATCTCATATTGGTCCCAGTATTAGTTCCAGTATTGGTCCCAACTCTAATTCTAAAATTTAAACCAGACTGATGTCCCGGGTTTTGGTCTTGGTTCTAACTCCTACCCTTATATTTAATTCCTATATTTTCATTTTATATTTTCTGATTAAAGATTCAGTTTCTATATTGGTTCAGATTTTATTATTTAGAATTTGAATCAGATTTAGTTTTATATTTTTGATTAATTGAAGACTGAGGGCTCGAACCTCAATTATATTTTGAAAATCAAATGTAGAAAACTGTGCTGGTAAAAATTTGGAACAGTGTGCCTGAACCGCCAACTACCTAACTACTATCGCTAGCCGTGTCGAATTAATTGTCGCTTCACATGAGTGACTGTATGAGTCGGCGAGATTTTCCACAGCGGAAGTGAATACTGGATGTGGTTCTCGATACTAAAGGATAAAAATTTAGCAATTATTTAGACTTTCAGCACTACTTTAAGACAGAAGGTGTATCTTAATAATAACGAGAAGAGTAGAGAAGAGAACGGCGCCACTTTTGCCTTGGCAACCCACGTTTACACTAGCAGGCATAAGGGCCGTTTACATCAACAAAGAAATATATAAAAACATAAAAATCGATTTTATCGCAAATATTCTGTAGAAAAAGAAAACGTCTACTGAATGAATCATGTGAAAAGAGAAAAGGTCAGGGAGTCCTGCATTTTAAACGATTGAGAATTTTCAAATCTCGCTAACGTAGATATTGCGTGACAAAGGTTATTTGAAACATTCTGTTTTGTCGCATCATAAGTCAAAGGAGTGATAAACGTCCTCCTAATAAGGTTTAATTATTTGTCGGGAAATATTTCACGAAGTTTTCTTTAGCGAGTGCGAATTGTATGGTATTGAAACGCACAAACAAAGTTTGGCACATGCAAGTTCGATAAGTTAAGAGCTTTGCATTGTCGTAGTGTCAGACACCGTGCAACAGCGTCCAAACTTTCTCATCCATCCGACATCGCTAGGGTGAATAGTGATGAAGTAACCGCGCATTAAAGATAAGAGATAATTAGCCTTGAATCTCAACAAAAATGCTGACATCAGCTTTTTTCTGAAAAAAAGAGGGTAACGATATTCTTCACAGATTTCCTTAGAATTCGCCTTTACAAACAGAAAGGCAAACACATTTAAGACGGAATCCGCCAGACGTTGGAGTAACAAGTGGACAAAAATCTTGTACCAAGATTATTTACATTGTATTGCAAACTTCTGTAGGGTTCTTTTAATTATCTTCTAAAAACAATTCATTTCTAGCAACACCAAACGTGGAAAACGAATGTTGAACTTCGTATGAAAAGCTTAAAAGTTTTGGTGAAATGAAACTGATGATTGAATTTTGCCTGTGTTTCCACAAAATCACTGAACTTTGAAATTTATTTTCTCTCGTTCCCGTGGGAAATTATTTTTCGGTGTTATTTCAGGCAATTATTTATGTATTTAGCTTTAAAAAAATATAAACATGACTGTAAAATAATTAAAATTACTCTGGTACAGATTTTTGTCCACTAAAACCAGAAATTGCTCCATCTTCTATCGGATTTCGTCTTAAAAAGATCTTTAAACTACATGGCAAATAGTAACATTAACTCTTTGTTACCTTAGTTTTGTTTTTGTTACCTTACTTTTGTTTTTGTTACCTTAGTTCTGTTTTTGTTACTTTAGTTGTGTTTTCATTACCTTAGTTACGTTTTTCTTACCTTAGTTGTGTTTGTTTTACCTTAGTAGTGTTTTAGTTACTTTAGTTGTGTTTTTGTTACCTTAGTTCTGTTTTTGTTACCTTAGTTGTGTTTTTGTTACCTTAGTTTCTTTTATGTTACATTAGTTGTGTTTTCATTACCTTAGTTACGTTTTTCTTACCTTAGTTGTGTTTGTTTTACCTTAGTAGTGTTTTAATTACTTTAGTTGGGTTTTTGTTACCTTAGTTGTGTTTTTGTTACCTTAGTTTCTTTTTTGTTAATTTAGTTGTGTTTTCATTACCTTAGTTACGTTTTTCTTACCTTAGTTGTGTTTGTTTTACCTTAGTAGTGTTTTAGTTACTTTAGTTGTGTTTTTGTTAGCTTAGTTGTGTTTTTGTTACCTTAGTTTTCATTTTTGTTACGTTTTTAGTAACGAAATCGTTGCAAAGTCGCTTTTAGCGTCTCTGACAGCCTTCCTCTGCTTCAGCAAATAATACAGTCTAAATACTTTTTGCTCACGACCAGAAACTAATCACAAGTTGAATAGGCTTGCCGCTTCCAATTCGCAGGAAAATAGGTAGGGGTAACCACGCGTTTTTTAAAGCTATTGATCTTTTTTGAAAACTTTTACGGTTCCCGTGACATTTTTTCCTGTGACCTCCCCAGTAAGTAAGACATTTGCGTTTCTGCGCGCGTACTACGCCATCTGCAGATACATGTTTGCAGTTGGATTTCAGCGTAATTTTCGAAAGATAACAGCTAGGTTTTCAGCTGGAAGACGTTAACAGTAAGTGGTTAGCGATATGCTGCTATTCTGATCTCCATAAAATTGATTTCATCACCGTAGGAAAATTTTGCTTTAATTTTAGTCGTGTGCTTGGTGGCGTAGTTGATTGCGTCAACGTCAACCCCAGCGCGCGCGCGCTAAACCATGGCTTGCGTGATGCGCAGAACGAGTGCGCACTAACAAAAGTAGGCATCGTCCTTAAAGAGCTCTGAATCACCTGTGAGAATTTTATTTCAATGTCAGCCCTATAGATGGTTATAATACGAGGCAGTTTGCTAACAATGTGCACATCACACTTCTAATGAAACCACCTGCATGCATATTCATGGTGAGCCTGCAGTGTTAAAAAATCCCAGTAAGTGCATGATTTGATAATAGAAAAACATAATAAAATGTTTATTTATTGAAGATTGAATATCATTTGTTGACTGATTATACATTTAAATGGAGACATTTGATTGCAAGAGAGTGGTTGATGCATAGTGACATTCATCAATATGACCTATGGTAATTGTGGACAGTCTATTTCTTTCCTGAACCGGATTAACAGTAGTGATTGGTGAAAAGCCTGGATTGGATTCGACTATTTGAATAGAAACATTAAATGCATCGGTGACTGCTTGAATAAAAAGTGCATCAGCCCATGTACCTTGAATACACATATTATTCAGATATCTGAGCCATGGATTTTCAGTATCCCTCTCAACAAATCTCTCTGGGTGATCTCCCATATATCTCTCCAGCACTACAGACTTGCATATGATGGTTGTTATCGCCATATAATTAATGTGATACAGAGTCTAATTAAAGAAACAGTCAACTGCACCTCCAACATCTATGGTCTGTAAACCAACTGCAAGTTCATATAATCTAGAGTCCACCAAAATCATAGGAGAAACCAACTGCATTATTGGGCCGTAACTTTGCATAACAGGCTTAATCATTGTTTCATGAGAATCAGTGTTGTTTTGAGTAGGTCCTGGATTCTTCTCGACATCTGTACTTAGTTTATGGCTTTCGCTATTGCAAGAGAACTATGATAAATATCGAAGTGCTTTACAATTACTTTAGTTTCATTATCACGTACGTGTGATAAAAGAGACTACAGAAAGACAACAAATAAGTTTTCTTGGGTACAGTCACTTTAATTACATACAATTTCTTTGGATCGTGTTTATGATTACATTTATGACGTGTATTACAAAGCTTTCTAACCTTTTTAACATAGCGATGCAGCTTTTAGGACTTCGGTATAAGAATCGACGGAATCATTTTGAAGAGAAACTTTTTTAACATGCTGCTCTTGTTCTTGAGACGTCTTAGAAATCGCAGTGAAATTCTGCTTGGTTCACGGGCACGTCTATAGCGCTTTGTAATAAGCTTTCGTGTCGTTCCCAAATAAGTTATAATATTTGTCTTGAATGTCCTCCATTGCCTCGTGCTTTTCTCAGAATGACGGATACATCTGAGCAAGTTAAGTTACTGTAAAAACGATTTTGTCACAGCAGAAAGTGGGGTCCTGGAAATGAGACGTTGAAAAAACGAAAGGAACGGACAGCATTTTATGACCGGTTCCAGCCTTGCGGCTCGACCCGGTACCGGTAATAATAAATGATAAATATAAAACTTATATTGCGCATATACAATACAAATATTTTCATATGCGCATAACAGACGATAAGATCAAAATAGATCGGATTAAATGCTTTCAAAAAAAAATGAACAATAATAATAGTTAATAATCGTAATTATTAATATTAATAATAATAATAATAATTAAGAACAAGAAGAACAATAATAACAAGAAGAACAATAATAATAATAATAATTAATAATCGTAATTATTAATAATAATTACGATCTAAGATCGTAAGTCGGGCTACAGTAAGATATGCTGCTACTAGTTTTGACCAGTTACTTGTTTGTCTAAGGTCCTCGTTTGTGGGCGTGGCGTATTTTTTTTTGTCCCTTAAGGCTATTCCCCGTTTTCGACCGTTTAGCATCGTTCGACCGACCCAGGTTTTCGCGTTTTCCAAAAAGAAGTTATGAAGAATGTAATTACACATAATTTCAAAACATTGTCAGTTTACTCTGCAATACAGTCAATGTGTTGTCATCTTTTTTTCGCTGTTCACGTTTGAGTTTAACCACGTCCTGTCATTTCCAGGCTCCGCATGTTATTATGCTGAGGTACTGGGCCTCCTAGTTCGAGGTAGCACTTCTAAACAACACACTATCCACCTCGCCTTTTCCATGGCGTGGGAAGGGAAAAGGCCCTAGGACCAAGGTTTAACACACTCTGATATATGTTTTGGTCAGAACTCTAACAACCTCGTTCCCAACGAGGTTGGTACTCTAAAATGTATAGAGCATCTTTTATACTACAAGTAAATGTTAGGACGCTTAATGGCGGTGTAAATCAACCGACGTTTCTGCATTACTGCCTTCTTCAGGGTGTTAGGCGGCCACGTGAAATAACGAGATCGTTATTTGCAATCCGCAACGTTGTGCTGTTTTGAAACTGTTTGCGCGTTCCAAAATAAACATTTTTAATATTTACCCTAAAAGAAGAGGACAGGCGGTCGCTTATGAGAGGTTGCCGCAATCTGAGGTTTGACTATTTACAGAAATATGTTTTCATCTTTTATTTTCAACCAGCAAAATTTTACTAAGCGTACATGATAACTATTAGTGAACCACACTACTTATTGTTCTACTCAGCTGATTGTAAATACACCGCAGTTATAAGACAACGTTTAGAAAGCCACATTTCAGTATCGTAACCAAAATATTCGCAACTCAATGGTTAACGCGTGAGAAGAGTGTCCTCCGATTGTTGGACATTATAGGAGGTATTCATAGCAAGCTAGAGAACTACGGCTTTCATAAACAAAACTTTGATTACTTTAGATTTTAAGTGTAATGAAACAATAAAAAAGGCTAAAAGAAACGTATCAACGTGTGATATCAACGTCTGATAACGAATACTGAAAAATACAATAATGAAAAACTGCTGTTGACCTCCTTAGAGGTATTCATGGCGAGCCAGAGAACGGCGGCTTTCATAAACAAAACTTTTCAGGTCTATCAAACAATTAAGAGGGCTAAAGTAAACGTATCAATGTCTGATATCAACGTCTGATAACGAATGCTGCAAATTACAATAAAGAAAAACTCCTGTTGACCACCCTGGAGGTATTCATGGGGAGCCAGAGAATGACAGCTTACACAGACTACAGACGTTACATAACTAGACCTAAACTTATGACAATTAAGCTTACGTTTATCCTCACTCTGATACATAAAAGCCACTTTCGCAGTCCAACATGGCATCTTTCTCGGTTGCCGTTTCCTAGAGTTTGAATACGACGCACCTTGTCTTTATCAGTAAATGTTCTTCTGTCGCCTGTAGCAACATATCATTCTGTCCACATTTTCTGTTCACTGAAAACTCATTTGATTTCTGGTATGATTCTGGTAAGACCTTCGCTAAATCCGCTAAATAATTTGATTCTTTTGCTATTTTGAGTTCGCGGAACGACCCGTTTCGAAATATATGCTCATTACACACGCCATCTTTTTGAGTGGATCTACCGCAAACGGTGTGTGGGTCTGTATGTTTGAGCGTAGAAAAGATTACACTATTAAGATATTCGACGTATCTGCCATAGACTTCGACATCGTGGAAAGAAGGTTGAGCCTTTATGAAGGGTCTGCGGTATTCCCCATTGCACGTGAGAAATGCAGGGTAAATTTAAAGTCGGCCTCGCCCGACTAACAATGTGAAAAGGAAAACTATACGATCATGCATCTTTAGTTCTGTGACCGATGCAATATATCCCTTTTCTGTGGTTTGTGTGGTTTTAAAGATCTCACAATAAACATTACAGACATATTTTAGGTGTTCACGGTTTTGTGAGTTTGGCTACAATTCAGTATTTCTTTGCAAAATGTTTTTTTTTTCCTGTGTTCTAAGCGGGTTAGCAGGCTGTTCTTGCCATCCCTGTGTAATGTTGTTTGACTTGCACAAGTCACAATCAGGTAGCACAACATTCTTGTTCTTGTTCGAGCAAGCTTAAAATGCATAGGGCCGTTTGTACTTCAAGCAACATGAGGAAAAATACAACATTTTAATTAACCATTACACCCCCTTTTTACTAGTAATACCCTTGTGTTTCAGTCACATCGCCTGAAGCGTTCTGCCAAAACAATGCGGTCGTTTATCCAGAGCCGCTTTGAATCTTAGGGAGCGTTTCCTTAAGAAAATCCCAGGTTGGATTCTTAAATCCGATGGAATCCGAAAAACGGATTTTGCCTTTATTTTCTAGACAGATCAATTCAAGATTTCTCGGATGATGGTGCTTCAAACGAACCGAAGAATCTACTCTGGAAGTGGATTCTTCGGTTCCTTTGACGTGCCATGATCCGAAAGATCTTGGATTAATCTGATTGATAAAGAAACGCAAAATCCATTTTCGGATTTCTATGGATTTAAAAATTCAATCTGGGATTTACTTAAAGAAACGCACCCTAAGTTTCAAATTTCGAAAAGTGAAGTGAATATTGTAATCATCCAACCGTAGCTTCTATAAGATATAGAATGTTGATTGGGCTAATGACAAAGTGTTCCAAATACGGAAAATATGCGCGTCACGCAATGGGAAAATGACAGCCAGAAATGTGTGGTGGAAGGTGTATATCTACCAGATAAAGCTCTTTCCATTCCCATGAGAGAAGAGATATTAAATCTTTATAATCAAGGTTACCATACAAAGAACATTTCCCGAGATTTAAAGGAAATTGAACGTACAGTGAGGAACATAGTGGACCATTTCAGACGATATGGAATTGTTAACCCCTTAGCAGTCGGTGGAAGCCAAGTAAATATGATAACTTCTTGTCGCACTGTGATTGGTTCTCGCCTATGATCTATTGAAGGACAGACGCACGATTGACGTCATTAACAAGTACGAGAAGCAGCAAGAAGAAGAATAAAAGACGTTTGGAAATTACTTGGAAGAAAAAAATATTCGGGCACTGTCAGTCGGCAGTCGAGCGAGACTAAGTTTTTTTTTTTTTTTTTTTTTTTTTCAGAAAATACTTCATTTTATTGTACTTACACATCACAACCAAATATTACAATACGAAAACGCTAACTAAGTTACAACACATAAAAGCAAAATACAAAATATAACACTAACAATATATTCCTGATTACACTTCACTATCATTAACAATCCATGTTACATTGCGATATTTTGTAATTACATTACATTTTAACAACTAAGCTGAAACTAACTAAATTGAAAATTCGCCCATTTCACCCTCAAAAATTCCATCTTTTTATTGATGCGTCCAATATAATTTTCTGTTTCATATTTAATTAGAATTTTAGCTTTAAAACCATTGATGGTTGGATGAATCTGGTTTCTTCTACAATCCCACAAATAGATTAAAGAAAAACGAAGGATCTTACTTGAGACCATGAATGAATTGACACCTCTTATCTCTGATAACACCTCAACGATATTCCAGAATTTTCTGAAGTTGAGAGCGG
>JAHPZR010002790.1:0-15000 GCA_019787425.1 Platygyra sinensis
CATCGCGCAGAATGGCTATTGTTCTCGTGACATTTACTTGCAGTTCATGGGTCTGTCATATTTTCAGTTATTATTCAAATAAACGCAAGGAGGCCAGTCTCATTGGTTAAAATAAACGCGCGCTTTTTCTCGTTGGGGTTATGACCTCCCTCATTAACTTGAAGAAGGCGGAGCATTGAAACAATGAACTTTTTGTGTATTGTTTTCGCACCTCTCAGAAGTAAATTCACCGCTAATCCCAGAAAAAATCGAGTGAAAACAAAAACTGGTTAGAAAAAAATTGTTATTAATCCGCATAAAAGAAAGCTGAATCGCGTGCCCTATAATATCTCTGCACGTGAGCAAAACAATCGTTTGAGTCTAAATCCTAATTTACCAATTTCGGCTAATGTGTTGTTAAGAGTTTGCTTTATTGCACCAGACGCAACTGATTTAAGAAAAGTGAATCGCGTTCGATCTAGTTTCTTGAAAAAAGTTCGTTTGTATCCTTGGATATTCTACGTTTAAGTTCTCTCTCCCTAACCTCTCTTTTCGCCATATTGATGATGCTTTGACCATGTAGAGTATGAACCCTACAACTACAGATTGCAGGGCCAGAATCAAGGCAACTTCGTGTAGCGGCTCGTTTGGCTCGGCAGTGGATGAAAGAACGAGGAATAATTTGTGTGATTTTTAGTCTTGGGTTCATATATTTAGCGGCTCGTTTGGCTCGGTAGTAAATAAAAGAACGAAGACCGAGCTATACAAGCCGGCTCGTTTGGTGGATGATTAAAAGCGACCCTGTATTCTGTAGTTTAGCCCAGGGCGGCCACTCGTAAACCTCTTTATTAAACATCTGCGCAGTTAAGGAGGGATTGAGTCTAAACATATTTGTTTGTTTACTTGAGTCAGTAGTCAGTGTTCGTTATTCACTCGATGCGCTCGCGCGATCGCATAGCAATGAAGCCAAACAAAATTCGTTGATCGATCGATGGCCGATCGTATTTGAAAAACTTTGAAAACTATCGAAAGCTTTTACTTGACGTTAAGTATGAACCGCCCATAAAACTACTTTATTAAAATATTATTGAGCGTGTTGTAGTGTTGCTCGTTATTTGCTTGTTACGCTCGCATGAGAGCGAAGTCAAACAAAGTCCATTGATCGATCGATGGCCGCTCATCTTATTTGAAAAACCCTGAAAACAATCGACGGCTTTGGCCGCTCATGTTTGCGAAATATTAAGACAGCGCGGGTTAGATCGTGCTCACTCGACATTGGATATTGTTTATTCTTGACCAATTGCCGTGACATCATCTCGCTATAAAGAGCTCTGAAAAGAGCTCCCGATCACTGGCGTTTTTACCTTCCTCCATGTTCTTTGCCCGTTATGAGCGAATGGCTCAGCTGGGAGACCAGTTTTAAAATTCGTAGCAAATAGGTACTCATTTACATCTAAATGGTTTTCTTGAATGGTTATTGTTAGTTTTGACAGCCATTGTTATTCAGTCCTGAGCTGAATACAATGGCTCGCTTACCTAGAACGCGCCATTTTCAAACGCGACATGACCAGGCAGTTTTCAAACTGAAAGGGATAGTGGTTCTCGTTCATTAATTACCAAACTTAAAACGGATTTTGTTTAGGAAAAGATCCATCTTCCATTTGCCGTATGCCGAATATTGCAAGGCGGCTTTAATTTTCAATAAAGCGCTTTTGAAAACGGACTTCATACTAAAAATCGTCCAATTTTACAGTTTTTCAACTGCGAAGGGATAATCCTTATACTTCCTAAATCTCCTTGGGTTTAGGCTCAAATTGTAGTTTAATCATTACTCTTCCAAAAGCCGTATGCCGAATTCTATTTTAGAGCGTCAGGAAATCAGAAAAGCGATTTTTGTCAACTCCATTTAGCCAATTTGGGCCTTTTCTTCTCTTATTCTGGCCTATTGAACGCGCGTTCGCATTTAAATTTGCCACTTCGCCGATAATGAATAATTAATGATGTCAAGGCATTCTGCACGATGCGCTTTGGTAGAAGAAGTGGCGCCGACACAGTTGTCAATGTAGCGACGGTAGAGTTCAGGCTTGGGGCCGTTATATTGATTAAAAAAACGGAGTTCAACCAAGAATTTACATTGCGCATTGTCCCTAGTAAGTGACCCCTCAAACAAACAGTGACCCCTCTCCAGTGAGCACCGAAATAAAAATTGCGTCCAATATTTCAGAGGATACCTTTGAAGATAGAGATTCAACCAAAGGAAACACAAAAACTTACAGTATCTTCAAGGACGTCAGATTATCAAATATTCCAGGCGGGAGGCTGCTCAGTTTGTTTTGATAAAGATACCTGAAATTCATTTGAATGTTTTTAATTTTAAAGCAGTAAACAGTTTCTTAAACACTCCTGATTTTACTGAGACGGCCATAAAATACATGCTACTTAAGTGTTAAATTAAATTAAATCAGGAAAAGCTACATGGGTTCATGTCAACTTTTCTTATTTAAAAGGACTTTTTGTCACCTGAGAAAACTTTCTTCACGAGCAGTGTCAAGCGTTAAAAATTTCTAGATTGAAATGACACCGGTCAATAAGCCCGTAAAATGTTTTCAATAAAACCGCTCTTCTTTTCAAGTAGCGAGGCAATGCCATGCCGACTACTTGAGAAGTTTCGAATTCAATACGGCAAATAAGGCATCTTGTATCGCTTTTTTCCCCTCTCTGTAGCTTTACATCGGGGTGATTTAAAAGTTGTTGCGAAATTTTTAAATGCGGAGTTTAACCAAGAATTTACATTGCGCATTGTCCCTAGTAAGTGACAACTCAAACACTCTCCATGAGCACCGAATTAAAAATTACGTCCAATTATCAGAGGATACCGTTAAAGATAGAGATTCAACCAAAGGAAACACAAAAACTTACAGTGTCTCCAAGGACGTCAGGTTATCAAATATTCCAGGCGGGAGGCTGCTCAGTTCGTTTTGACCAAGATCCCTGAAATTGATTTGAATCTTTTTAATTATAAAGCAGTAACCAGTTTCTTAAACACTCCTGAGACGGCCATAAAATACATGCTACTTAAGTGTTAAGTTAAATTAAAGCAGGAAAAGCTACATGGGTTCATGTCAACTTTTCTCCATCGGGCAGAATGCGTGGACATCGTTAATTATTCATAATTCACGAAATTCACGAAAGCGGCAAATTTGAATAAGAGAGCGCTCACAATTAGAGAAGAAAGGGCTCAAATTGGTCAAGTAGCGTTTATAAAAAGTGCTTTACCGCTTTATAGATGTCAAAATCCTACAACCTACGCACGGCTTTTTGAAGAAGAATGATGTACCTACAATTTAAGCCTAAAATGAAGAACATTGAGCAAGTGGAAGGACTATTGTTTCAAACGTCAAAGTTCAGCAAAAACAGGGAATTTCAGTATGGAAACAATTTTCGAACGTGATTTAACAAAATTTTACACTGTTTCACGAAAACCTACGCACTGCAAATGTAAGATACAACTTCTCTTTAATAAAATCCGTTTTCACTTAAAGTATTTATTAACAAGAACCACTATTGTTTTGAGTTTGAAAACTGCCGGCTGGAATGCATTCGAAAATGGCGCTTCAGGAGTAAGCGAGCTATTGTTTCAAGTGCAGGAGTGAATAACAATGGTTGCCAAGACTAACACAATGCCCATTCAAGAAAACCACTCGGTCGTAAAATAATTCACAGTTCCCGCGAATTTTAAAACGGATCACAATGCACCGTCTGATTTATCTGAACTGCCGGCAAGATCGCATGATGAACAAGAAAAAAATTCTTTAAGATCATTAGTCTTTGTGATCAAAAGTCGAGACGGAAATACGCTTGTAATGCGCCGAATCAAATACTAATTTTTGTCGACTCGAATGAATACGTTCGGCTGGTTTGATTTAAACGTCGCATTGTTTTGCCAAATAAAATTGCTGAGCGCGAGTGACGTATTTAAAATTCCCATTCGAGCAAACATAAATTATTTAACATAATTTCAATTCGATTCGGCACATGTAAAATGCGGCGTTTAAATCAACTGTCGAATTTCAGTCGCATATTCGGCTGGATCAGTCGAATATTCGACTGATTCGCATCGAATTGAAATATGTCGCATTTAATTGATTTAGACGTCCCATTTTACATGCACTTAAGGACGTTCGCGCCCATTGCTACTGCGCATCTCTAGTGCGCATGCTATTCATTGGTCACGAGCGTGCCACGTCATTTTCAAGCGCGCGCACCGAGTCGAAAACTCAACAAAATATAGAGCTGATGACCTTTGCGTTAACTTTGTGTGCGAATATTTTTGTTGGATGCTCGGTGACCCCCAATTTTTTTTCGGCTGATCACTTCCTTTTCTGATTCTTTCCATTATACTAAAAGACAAAAAAAATCTGTACGTGGGGAGTTTTAATTATTTCTCATATGCTATTCAAATAGGGTCGAAGTTGTACGTGGATACAGGTGTGCGTAACTTAGAAGTTGTATTTTTTAAGGCTAATTCTAGCTGATTTAATGACATATGTAGCAAAGATCTATCAAATAGACCTATATGTGCTGTGTTAAACACACATAACTTAGATATGATTCTTCAAATTAACTATATGCCGATAGTAATGAATCTGAGCAAAATCGCCTCAAATGGCTGGAAATCCTAGAAATGCTATGGTCTGTGATACGCCTTATCTTCAAAACGAGTACGGTGACCCCCGATTTTTTTTACGTTTTTAATCTTAACTTATCATTTTCTACCTGCAGACGAAGTTTAAAGAAAATCTGTGCGTGGGAAGTTTTTGGGCGCGAACGTCCTTAATTCGGCAATTCGATTCGGCGCATGTAAAATGCGACGTTTAAACCGGGCCTAAAGTTAAGTAAAATTAGGTAAAGTAAAGTGAAGTAAGTGGTTCTTGTTAATAAATACTATCAACTCCGGCATATCTAATGTACTAACAAAATCGAGCTCAATCGATGATTTGTGTTTGTTTGTGTTCGGTAACCGAACAAAATCTAATATTTTATTTACTGTGATTGATCTTGATCGTTTGGTAATCAAACATTCGACTGACCTCGATAATCGACCGTTCGGCACCCATACGATTGGTGTTAGCTTGGGCTCGATAACCGAACAATTCGCTTGGATTTGCCGGGATCAAATCGACTACATCGATCGCCATGTTAGCTGGTGTTTTTGTTCACTTACGACGTAACGAAAGAGAAAACTTATCTATTCAAACAAAGTAAGAAACTAAAGCGGTTTATGCTGAACGAGACAAAAGAAGTAACAATAGCGCACTGGTTTCATTGTTTAGTTTGCCGCCTCCATCAGGCTAATGAGCATTGCCGGGCGTTCATAGCAACCAATGAATAAGCTTCTTTTGGGCGCTATGAATAATAACAAGCGTTATAACAGACCTTTCCAACCGCAAGTAAATGTCCCGAGAACAATAGGCATTCTGCGCGATGATTTAAAAGGACTTTTTGTGACCTGGGAAAACTTTCTTCACGAGCAGTGTCAAGCGTATGCAACATAACTTTGCAGATAAATTAAACAAGACCTAGCAATTTCAGAACCATTTTCTCAAATTCTTTAGTCACGGAGAGTATTACGGAGATGTAAGTGTTATAGAGATAAACATTGTAAGAATTCTTGTCTAAAACAACGAATAACCGACTAGAACAGCCCAGAACATACCACTTACCAACCGAGTTCGAGGGCCGCACTGTAAGTTACGGACCGAGTTTTTATCCCATCGATTTATGACCCAAGGCGCGAGGGACATAAATCGAAGGGGGCAACAAGCATCCGTAACTTACAGTACGGACGGAGAAACCGAGGTTAGTAGGACATTTATTACATCTCTACTGTGTCTGACGGGTTGAGGAACGATTTCTATTCAAGCGGAATGGCTTCAAATATTTGACGCACCTCGAAAGCAAAACAAGTCAATTTGAAATCGTTCTTAAGAGATTATTAATGAGGCTCGAAAGAGTTTTTCGTTGCTGCAATGTTTGCGAAACGAAAGAAGATTACAAAGAATGATATTTAATGGTGTGGGTAAACTATATGTCTTCTTGCAACTCTATTGCTGGGCTATACTTTAAGGGTACTTGTGACGTCATATCAGTTACCATGGCAACGCACAAGGTGCACAAAAACTTCCACTAAATTTCAGTTTTTGTAAATTATCTGAAAAACTAATTCGGTGACCTACCATTTTTATTTCTTTGTTGGAAAGTTCCCTAAATTCTTAAACTTTTCAGATAGTATGGAAAAAAGTTGTCCAGTACAATTAAATATATTTCAATAAAATGCGATTTATGGCTTACAAAAAGTTCTACTAGATAATTTTCTCTGAAACTTTTATATTTGAAGTGCCATCGTGAATGGTGCGTGCATGCAAAAAAATCAAGAAACAAATATTTTCTGCAGATTTTATTTCGGTTCGCGCGATTTTACGCAGCATTAACTTCCGGTGTGCTGATTTTAATACTGATTCAGCTGACGCGTGCCATCCTTAGTTTATGGCGGTGTAGTTAGATTGCGCCCCCCCCCCGTGCCCCCGCGCGGTGCACCCTTAAAAAACCCTTTCGAGCCTTTCCTCAATTAACCAATTTAGACTACGAGCCCGAGTTTTTCTACGAGGCAGATAGTGAACGAGCGTTCAAGCCGAGTTGACTCTCGCTCCTAGAAAAACGGAGGGGGACCTTCGTAATGCATCCAGTCAAAGTAAACCATGATGAAAATTTCTTACAAAAGCTCATTTAGATCAAAATTTACTTCCTACTTACAAGTCTTCACTAGATGCCGCCCTGCCATTAGCTTTCGATATTCTCTGTGTTATAGACTTGCAAGTATACTCCAAATGTCAAATTGAATAAATCTCTGGTGAATTCTGGACCTCAGTTGCAAACATCAGTTGAACGAGAGCGGGAGAGTGGAATAGGGCCTATTTTTCCAGGTGTGCCATACAAGTGAATCCAGAAACCTGGCCAAATACAAGCAGTGCTTTTAATATTTTAATCTTACCTTCTGACGCTTCGGTGTTGATTTTTAATAATTCCACACTATAAATTTGTGTCTACAAGAGGTAGAATTTGTGATCCCCAGGGTGAGAATTTGACTTATAATGGAGACCCAAGGGCGGGGAAATGACATTTAAAACCCTAAAAATGTTAAATTTCCCCTGGGTTGCGCCTGCCCCCCCCCCCCCCCCCCCCCATCCAGGGGCAAACCATTGATAGGTGCATAATGCTTTCTTTTTCTACCAACTTGTGTCTGGTCTCGCGCTTTTAGGATTTAGGAGTGCGCGCATTGACGGCTGTCACATTGATCATGATTGTGATGCAGTATGTTCCACGGGGGAAACATAAACAATGGCTAGTACCTCGAATCAACCGGGTCTGTGTACTGAGTCCAGTATTGAAAGAAATGTGGCTCATTTACTATACGTATTTGACAGAGAAAATCGTTGGAAACATTTTACCGGTGGCCAGGCACCTCTCTCCAGCTCCGTCGAGAGGGGAACGAAAAAACAAAGAACTAAACTAAAGAAAATTTATCTTAAGAGAGAAAGAACAATCGCCACCAGAAAGAATAGGGCTTACGCTGACTTAACGAGAATGTCTTTGTTATGCTCGTGCAATCAAGGCTGTTTGATGAGACCAGGTGCAATTGAAGCTCGACAAATTATACGGCAGCAACGAAACAAGCTATTCCAGAAAAGCTATATTGAACAGAACTATATTCTCTCGAAACTGATGGAAGTAAGGTTATGTCCCAGTGGCCTCAGGAGAATAAGGTACCACATCCCAGACTTGGGACAAGTCTGCAAGGGTGCCTTCGAAAGATGCTACGGACTGTCCGATGCCAAAATCAAGGTTCTGTTAAAAAAAATGGAAGCCGATGGCTTATCGATGGAGGGTGATCAGCGGGGCAAGCATGGAAATTATCCGAGAAAGATTGCCCCAGAGGCCAGAAAGGCCGTTGTTGATTTTATGCTTTCGCATAGCGCGACAGAATCACACTACAGAAGAGCGCGAACAAGGAAAAGATATTTTGATTCTCATATTTCAATGCACAATATGTGGACAGATTTTATTGCTAAGCACCCTGATTTTCAAACAAGCTTTGCCTGTGCCAACAGAAAAGGCCCTGGCATCAGTTACTCCAAATTTCGAGAGATTTTTATTGAAGACTTGAGTGATATAATAAGTTTTAGGAAGGCGCGCGTGGACACATGCCAACTTTGTGATCAGTACCAAAAGAAAATGAAGCAAGAGGCTGTTGACAGTAGACTCCAGCAATACGCCGAGGAACAAGAGGCACATTTGTTAGAGAGTGAAGTCAGATTTGCCTCGCTAAAATATGATGTGATTATTTTGGCAAAAACTCGGAATAGGGATGAAGCGGACTGACACATTTAGATTACCGCACTAATTTTGCAATGTATGCAATTTTTTGGTCTCACCTTCGATTTTAACATGTTTATATTCTGAAAATTTGACTGGCATAAAGTAGACTTACACTAGTCTTTGAATCAGCATTAGTGTTCTTTTTTTTTCAGTGTCACTCCGCAATTAGTTTGTATTACCTAAAGACATTGACACTTGAATAAAGTTGATTGATGGATGGATAAATCATTGTAATCATCCAATTTTTAGGTTTAAACGATATTCGAGGTCGTGAATAACCACTGAGCTGAGCCCTAGGCGTTAAAGCAGATAATGAGAGATTATGAGATGATTTTAAGTCAGCTCGGTTTTACTCGATACATTAGATTAAGTTTACATGGGCAGCTAAATACAGTGCAACTTAGAGCGAGTTCTATCATCCAAATAGCAAACAATAGTTGCGTGGGTCATGCGGGATACGTTTACAACTTTATTCAGTGTCACTATCTTCGTCAATAACTCTTAAAGACTGATAAAAATGAACGGCATTTTCGGCTAGATATTTTTGTGCCAACTTAACGCAAAAATCTTTAACGCTCTTTTTCACCGGCCGTGCTTCCTGACTAAACGGTGTAAGTAGTTCTGGCATAAGTTTAGTGACTTGTCTTTTTTTAATAAAGGAAACGCGTCTCGGCTGTGCCTTTGGGTCCATACGGAATCGCAAAAACACTGACTCTGGGTGATGTACTAGTTTCAGTTCTCCGTTTTCATTTACTAATTCGCCGTATCCAAAGTTAAGCCACGCGATGCCCCTGACTTCAAATTTTTCACCGTCTAAATCCTCGTTTCTGCTAATGTACTGCATCTTAAGGAAAGACTTGTAATCTTTGATCATGTTCAGTGTAACCCAATATGTTCGAACGTCTTTCAGATGACTTCGTTCCAGCACTATCGCCCACTGGCGCGGGAATTCAATGACCTCGTGGGTGTCGAAAAGGCGCTGTATAGATCCAAACCGTCGATCGCAAATAGAATACGAGTGGCCTTCAAGCAAAAATTTTAAATCGGCCCTCAAGAACTTTCCTTTCTTAACTAAGTCGTCCATGTAGAAGAACAGATAACACTCCTTAAAATGAGCCGGTGAGTTATCACACCATATTATGAGTTGATCATGGCATCCAAGTCGACTCTCCAGATCTGTTAATAAATAGTCCAAGAGTGATATCGCCTCATTTGGTCCAACTCCACCCGTTGTCTCGTCGTAAAGAAAACAATTAATAGTATCGTCGTTAGCGCAATAAATTCCAAGCAAGTTTGTTCGAAGCTTCTTGCTGTAGTACCAGTCCTGAGAACTGACCTTCGGTGTTGCCAAAGATTTATGGAAATCCATCTGCAAGGTTAGGGTTCTGGAAGACATTGCTCTGTTTGCTATTTGGATGATAGAACTCAGTCCTGGTTTGACTTTATAGACTCTCTCAGAGAAAACCGGGCTGACGTTTTGTCACCTTCAACCCGTTGAAGGAGGCTCACGTCATGTTTTTTTTTTTAAATGTTGCTTGCAACGCGCGCTGGAGACTTAAATAAAATGCACGCGTGTTGGCCAGAAACAAAACGACATGGCTATTGTATTTCCCACACGCTTTGACTCAGAACGTCAGTAGGTTAGCAGTAGAGCGCCGCATTGTTTTCAATTCTTATTATTGTTTTTTAAGTCTGTGAATAGTTTAGCCCCTTCTTGTATCAGTGATTTACTAACACAGTTTAGTATCAACCAACTACAGTAGTGGACTAATGCAAATCCTGCATTTTGATGGGCTACGCTACTGGGGGACTATACTCGGTTTTCACCAGTCATGTGTTCAAAACTAAAAATCGTAGCCATTCAAAGAATAAAGTCAAGAATCTTGGATACGATAGATGATTGATGCATAAACAACCTTGCCAAAAATCAGGTCTCTGCTGTTTTTCATTCGCGAGTTATTTGCAGAAGTGTGTCAGCCAAATTTATAGAGCGTTGTATAGAGACACTATGTTTGTGCCCTTCGGAGGGACACAAATATGGCGGCCGTAAAGTAAAAGAAACATCTGTAACTGAGTTTTGCTATTGAAACGAACAGTTATTGCTCTAGAGATGCGATTCATTGAAATAAATGCTTCTTCTAGTGCAGGCACTGTTTAGTTAGCAAAAACTAAAGTGATAACTCTTCTTTTGACCTCTCGAGGCGCTATTGTCTACTCACGCAACGTAAAAGCTTTGAAATTCAAACGTGCTCTATTACCATTTAGGAGAACCCTGTCGAATTAAAAGATTGTGAAATGTCAAGTTCCTCTAGGGTTTTTTATCTGATGAAACTAAAGCCTCAGAAGGAAGGGTAATGTTTAATTTTGGAATATGATTACGTCACATGAAAACCAAGAATTAGTAATAGACCTCGAGTAGCAATCGAGCGTGACGCTTTCTTTCGTTTTATTCCCAAATACAGATTTCTTCCACTTGCATTTGCTAACTTTATTGCTGCAAACGTTCCGTAGGGCAATCTCGACGTGGAAACTGTCTCCTGCACGAACGGTTGAGTTCAGTTACTTTGGCCTGCGACTTGATGGTCGTTCAAGTTTGTTTCTGACTTCTTCCCACATGAGCTTCCCAGTTCTAAAATCACTTAACTTGGTAATGACCAGGTCGGTCTTTGGCAGGCGATAACGTTTCACCGAGGCCCGGGGGGGGTACTCCCTTATAAGGGCTTAATAGGGACGTGCGGCCAGCCAGGGTATGTTTTTCGGGATTTTTGTCTTAAACAGGGTATCGAATTTGTCATGTTTTGTCTTAATCAGGGTATCGATTTATCAATTTTTGTCTTAAATGGGATATCTTTTCTTGGACGATAAACAGCAAAATTTTTACTTGTAAGCTCTTGTAAATTAATATTGACTTCCGTTGAATTTAGCATTGATACCAGGCACATTAATTTTCCATTGATTACACAACAAGAAAGCCACACAATTTGTAACCGCAACTTTTAATCCTTGTCTTAAACAGGGTATCAAAACTCAGAATTCTGTCTTAAACAGGGTAGGAAAATCAGCGATATTTGTCTTAAACAGGGTCAGGGTATGAGGGGCCGGGCCGCACCTCCCCACCCAAGAATATATCAAGTACCCCTCCGGGCACCGAGGGCAGTTTTATGGGGGTACAGAGCCAAGTTCTACCTGCCATGGCCTCTGCGCACTCTATCGAAAAGCCATACCTGTGTTGGGGTTAGCTAGGGTTTCTGACTTTGTCGCATACAACTATTTCTTAGCTTTAAATACTGCTCACTTTTTTTTCAATTTGGAGTGAAAAATCAACTCTCAGAGGCCAGACTGTAAATGGCCGTTGCCTAAATTTTCTTTCTTCCCCTCCTACCAACCCCCAATGCAACCCACCCCCACTAACTTCAGGGTGAAGAAACAAAGCACACTCCACTGACTAACGCCAACACAGTTGTTTACTGCCAAGTAAAAATGAACAGGAACCACATTCATTCATTTCATTTCATACTAAAACATTATCTTACATATCTGTCCTGAGTTAAAAAAAACAAAAATACTCGCAAATATTTCACTCAAACACTTTAGCTATCACACCAATTCTTCACACTACGTGCTTTAATCGGGCAAAGCACTAGTGCGTTCAAGTTCTGTGCGTCCAGATTGTGAGCATTTGCCAGCGTGGTGAAATTTCATTTTGATACGACAATATAGCATAGGGTTTCTTTCACATCAGTATTGCATCCTTTATTGCATGTTTATAGTTTGGTCATTTCTCATTATTGTAATTATTATAGTTAGAAATTCTTAAATTATCATAATTACTTCTGTATATCTGTCCAAGGTTACAAATTAATATCACCCCCCCCCCCCCTCCAAGTTACCCCTGTTATTTTAGCAAATCATGGTTTTCGTTAGAACTGAAAAACTTGGCTACATCACTGCATCCAATCGCAGATTATTAGGGCAGGCATAGTGTCCAAACAGGGTTAATTGCTATGGCCGAATGCCTACACTTTGCAGGTATGTTCTTTCCAAATAAGACAGATATATATATATATATATATATATATATATATATATATATATATATATATATATATATATATATATTTGTTTTTTTTTGTTTTAGAAACGAGATGTATAAACAACTAGAATAAAGACTAGAACTGGATATTAATTGTATCGGTCAACGATCGTTTTCAATATTTTTGCATTGCTAGTAAAATGGACACAAATAATTGCCAAGATAGGAATATACTATTGTGATCTCAGTTTCCAAGAAAGAAAACTGTGGTTATTTTTATTGTGTACATTACAATCTGCAATACTCTTTTTGATTTGTACTGCATCAAGCTGAGAAGACTATATGGTTGAATCATGGTGCACTTTTTATCATGTTGGACTTTCGTCACAAAGGCAGGGATTTTAAAGGTTCGTTGCTAATTCACCCACAAAGAGAGAAGTAATGAGCCTACTGTAGATATGTGAATGCTAAGGGGTTTCAAGCTTGAAGCTACATGTAAATGTAAGAGTGATCCTTTCCTGGAAATAAAAAAAGCAATTTAAAAAAAAAAAACAAAGCAACAAGAAAAAAAACAAGGAAAAATAATGACCTTATGGTAAATCCTCCTTGTGCACAGCTTGGTTTGGCCCCTTCTCTCTCCTCCTGGACATACATTGGGAAAACTTATATAACTGTAAATAATAATAATAATAATAATAATAATAATAATAATAATAATAATAATAATAATAATAATAATAATAATAACAACAATAATAATAATAATAACAACAACAACAATAATAATAATAATAATAATAAAAAATCCCCTTCATTTTGGTTTAAATTCAAAAACAAAATATTGAACTTTCTTGGTACACTGAAGATGTAGCTGAGTATCATTTTCAGCCTTTCGTGGGAGGGATGCTGAAATCCGTATAAAATTATTCTTATACTTAACAGTTATCCTGCGAAATCGCGCAGAATATCGTCTGATACTTAGCCGACAAGGCCGTAGGCCGAGTCGGCCAAAATCAGACGATATTCCGCGAGATTGAGCAGGATAATTGTTTTATTATTCAACAAATTGATAACAAAATTGATTTCCAAGCTTGTAACATGTTTAAACCTTTCTGTGGACATTTTTTCACTTCACTTTTTCTTCCCACGTACGAATCTACGTATATCGCCGGATATCTGTTACCTACGGATGACAGATATCGAGAGCATCATGACCATATTTGGATAGTGTTACAATTTGTTGAATAATAATGTGTAATATATGCAGCTAGCTAAAATCATTGATCATGTTGCGATATGTTTTAGTCTGCGGATCCACTCGGCTATCGCCTCGTGGATCCACAGCTACTTTGACAATATTATGACGAAATTCATGATCAATAACAGGACAGACGCATTAAAAACTGACGTCAATTTGTTAAACATATTATAACCAAAAACTCTGACTCAGTGTCAATTTGGAAGTGGTGATTTCGGTGAACTCTCATTTAATGGCTTCCTTGTGAAAAAGACTGTAGAAATGAATTAGCACCACACGTGCGTCTAAGTTAATGTAATAATAATTAGTATATACGCACTCAGTGATCTTGGTGTTTTAAGCAATCTGATTGGTTCGCTATCTGGCTAATGAGCATTATTCACCCCCTACCGAGTGAATAATGCGTAAGCCAAACAAAAGTAAAGCATACTTTTAAATCAAGCATACTTTTGATTCACACTGATTTGAACGGTGTCTAAGGACCATTATTCTAGACTGTCACGAGGTTTTTTCGAATATTTCAACTATAGATTTTCCATGTTCAAAGATTCTGTAAATCGTTTTGCGAATTCGCGCATGCTTTGTACCGCTAGCACGTTTTCCACGCATGAATTGAGAGGTAGATTAAATCGATTTTTATTGGTCTCCTTCTGAAAATGTTAAGATCACTTCCTGTGTATATACTAAAAAAAAAATTATTATTCTCAATCTCGGTGAATAGTGGCATTAATATATTTCATTTTAAAATCTATATGCAGTCTGTGTAAACAGCCTGTAATTTGATTTTTGTTTACTTGCCTAGTCACAGTGCGCAAGTACTACTGGAATGTGCTTAAAGGCTTTAAAAAAGTAACTGTATGAAGGCAATGTATACACGACTTCTTCATAGTTTCCTCTCCGGCATTACCTTAATGTTACTGAATGGCTTGCTAGTCCTGGTTGCACCAAATTTTGCAAGCCGTTAGAAGAAATGTCAAGAGAAGAACTGATTGTTTTTCGGAAGAGTTTTTGCTCGACTTTGAGGAATAAAGATGGCATATTGTCAGTTTACAAACAATGAAATCCATCTGAGAACTGCCATTGATCGTTCCCTTCACTCGCTGCCGCTCAACAAACCGTTTTCAACTACCCAATGTTGTGCTGCGTAGCGCTATGAACACATGAAAGACCCACTAGGCGTTTTTTAGCCCTAGTAAAGGGAATTAGAAAACCACACGAGGTAAAGAAAAACTTATTTTCACCTCAGTGGGAATCGAGCCCACGACCTCCGGATTAGATCTACCGTTACTCTGCG
>JAHPZR010002790.1:27500-60000 GCA_019787425.1 Platygyra sinensis
GCAGTTAGTTGTTGTTATTTCCCCGCTCAAAACTACACAATTATTTCATATCTAGGGGAAATTTACTGTGAATCGCTCATCAACTTGAGCATAGTGACGCCATCCTAACTGCTGAAAATGTGCGATTCTCCTCAGAGCTTGCCATGTAAAGGTCCTTCCAATTCGGCCGAATGGCGGGGTTGGTTCAGTGGCCTAGTGGTAAGGCATCTGACCGGTAACCAGGAGACCCGGGTTCGATTCCCGGCTGAACACATTTTCACTCATTTCCTTAGTTGTTTCGATTTCTGTTCCCACTACATACTACTAATCGATATTTCTCAGAAATCACTGTGAATCGCCCTCCGAAGGGAATAGGTTGGTGATCCTAAGGTAAATGAAGCAGTTAGTTGTTGTTATTTCCCCGCTCAAAACTACACAATTATTTCATATCTAGGGGGAAATTTACTGTGAATCTCTGATCAACTTGAGCATAGTGACGCGATCCTAACTGCTGAAAATGTGCGATTCTCCTCAGAGCTTGCCATGTAAAGGTCCTTCCAATTCGGCTGAATGGCGGGGTTGGTTCAGTGGCCTAGTGTTAAGGCATCTGACCGGTAACCAGGAGACCCGGGTTCGATTCCCGGCTGAACACATTTTCACTCATTTCCTTAGTTGTTTCGATTTCTGTTCCCACTACATACTACTACTACTATATATATATATATATATATATATATATATATATATATATATATATATATATATATATATATATATATATATATTTATTTATATACTGAAAATCTACCAAACAACACGATTTCCGAGCGAGCAGCTCCTAAAGGTCCACCATTTCATTTGTTTTACCTGGAACAAATTTTTGCATGTGAACCAGATGAAACGTTGTCTCGCATCTTCTTAGTGCCTTCAAGCCACCAGCCCCCAACACTAACCTTTCTGCTGTGACACTTTCAGCTTTCTTCTCCACCACTCTGCTCGGCAAAAAAGGTTATTGTAGACTACTAGAAGTGCAGCAGAATATAATATACTTATATTTTCTCAGCTCGTGAGCGGGGCATATTCAACAAATCCTGCTGCTTTCTGATTAGTTCCTAGAGCGGGCGGAATTTTTTTCATCCGGACCAACACAGCGGGCTAAAATCAATCGAGTTGATCTATATTCGGGAGCAAATTATGGTTAATCCTTCGCCTTTTTTACACTTTCTTAGACGATGAATCAAGGCACGTTTATCTCTATTCAACTTTAGATGGCAACTAAAGTTTGTTTGGCTCTTTGTAGCTCGGCGCTATAATGGCGCGTTATTTTCGTAGGTCAACTGAGAAGTTCTACGGAGCCTGGTGGCTTCGCTTCGCTAGCTGAAGATGCCTCAGTGGATTCATGGTTTAGGGAAATTCATTTTCCACAAGCCTGGCGTGTTTATTTAGCGACTGGATTCGATTTTCACGAAAAAAAATCGTGCTGGTTTTGGGTTGATCGGAGCCCGGGTTTGCTGTCAGCCTCCTACCTTGCCACTTTACTATGAAGGAAAGGTGATGAAGACTACTTTTCCCAAAAAGTACGTGTACGTATTAAGGGCAACAACAACTCGCCACATGGTAAGTTTCATCGATATTTATTTCCATTTTCCGGCAAATTTTCCGACCTAAACTTCGCCTCACATGTTCTCTATAATTTACCCGTGTTATGTCACGTATCACGCACAGTGAGTCTGGGTTACCTATGGTGGAATTGCAAGGGACTGTAACATTATGGTTTGTAAACTAGATGAGTTGTCCAGGTGGCCTGACTGTCAGTTGAGGCAGTTCCACCACATTCAAGGTAAGAAAAAGCCGAATGGTAACCTTCATGTAAGATCATGCATTATGGTCACAGCCGATAAACCAATTCTGGTTTGAAACCAAACCAAACCAATCTTAACAAAAAGTATGACGCGAACATATTACACTAGGCTACTCCTAAGCCACACCCAAACGATTATAAATAGTCACACCTAAGTTATGTTCTCTTGTCTAAACATTCTCGCAAAATATTATAATGTCCTGTATTACAGTTTTTCACTAACTACAGGCAGCACCTTAAACTGGAGAACTCTCACATACATGTGCAAGTAAGGTAAAGACTGTTTGCCAAGCAAAAAAATGCTGCTACTCGACAAAGGTTTTCTGACGGAATACTGATCACAATACTAATTTCTGTTGACTACTTTAACACAAATATTTCAACTCTCAAACAAGGATGAAAATCATATAACAGGGGATAAAATCTGACGAATCTTGCTTTGCTAGGACTGAGTGAACGCTTTACAATACTGTTTTCATCTGTGTTTCCTACGAATTCCTGCAAATAAAATAAATAAATAAATAAATAATAGAAGAGTTTGCATTTCTTGTTTAATTAAAAGAATAAAATATTTAAAAAAAAAGAATAAAATATTTATCGGTGTGCAGAAAGAAAGACTGCAAATCTAGTAACATAACCTGTGGACAGACTCTTTATTCCCCCAACTGAGTTAAAGGACTGGAAAATAAACGGTCGAGTGTAGGTAATTGGTTTCGTCTGCTCTATTCGCGTGATATCGCTCGGAGAATTGTGTTTGATTATTTTCATGCTCTGTTTTTGTTGTTTGTTGTCTTGAGGGGTAGCAAGCTTGGATTAACATGGCAGGGATTTTAGTCTAGCCCTCTTTAAATAATTGGTTAATATATATGCTTTCTAACATGCTTTTGCTTCGAAACTTAAGACGAAGACACACAGGCTGTAACACGAATTCTTAGACCTAAATACATTTTTCTTCAGTTATAGCGGTAAATAACTGGGATAACTGTAGGATTTCTCTATATACCTCGACTCATAGACAAGAGTAAATTATCTTAGTCACCTTTTCAGCATTGTTTTCCTTGTAGCTACTCCATGCCACTCCATCTGTAGAAAGATGAACTTTGAAACTTTCGGTCCACATCCCTATTTTTCTTTCTCCTTGTGTTGCCAGTGCACAAACAGAGTGCACTGCACCCATATCAACCTGAAGGTAGTGTGTTGGTGTTCTCGAACTGGCACACCACGCTCCACGTCCCCTGATTTCATTCAGCCGGCCATAGTATGGATAAAACTCACCAAGGTATGAGTTTGCCGTCATTCTGAAATCTGGTATTTTGTTCCGGTCCTCTACACCAACAGGTCCACATACTAAGCCACAAAAAAACAAACAAACAAACAAACAAACAAAACAAAACAAAAAAAAACAGAAACAAACAAAATAAAAAATACAACAAGCGGTTAAGAGATGGTCGAGGTCCACTTGTGATGGTTTCCTCTTCGGTAAACAGAAGACGAAACTGCAACGGCCATCGCTGACTATTTACTACATATAAGAGACTCTATTTCTTCCATTCACCGTGATTAGGATCATTAAGACAAAGGAGATTTTTCTTTTCTCAAAAACTTTTGCCAATGAGAAACTGAATGCTAGAATCTCATACGTACAGAGTAAACCAGAATTTAAAATCTATTTTACACAGCAAAAGCAATCTATTGCAACAAAATGCAAGCTATATGCTCAAAACAACACAATCGATATGAAGGCATAATGTCAGTAACCTTGTAAGTTCGTGTGGCAATGAAGCAAAACTGCTGTTCCATTCGCGCTTGGATCCAGCCAATACTTGCCGCTGATTGTCTCTTTGCTTTCGCTGGCTTTTATTTCCTGACATGATTGAGCTGCCAGTTCCGGAATGGAACCCAGAGGAACTTTGATTAAGAAAAGAAAGGCCATTTACAAAGTGTACCAAACATAGTGTGGGTTCTAGTTTGATGACAAACTTTGTTCCCCTCCAACGAGGCTGTACGGGCTGACATGCGGCCGCGTAAACTTTAAAGTCTAAAAAATACCTCCTGTTTTTCTAATCAAGAATCGTTGTTGAACAATAATACCCTTACGAAAAGAGCTGCATCATGCCGTATAAATTCTGGTTAACAAGGATGGCAACTGCAACTGGAATTTTACGTTCTAATTTTTGGAAGGGACATCACAACCAGATGTTTTCTATAAAAAAGTCAATAATGCAGTGTACGAACCAAAGTGGAGAACACTGGACTTCTGAGTGAATTTACCTTTTGAAAGTGTTTATGCTACAGCTTCCTTACACCTTTGTACATACCCCGGCTCCTGAAGCGTGGTAAGTAAACACGTGCCGGGTCTGAGCGGAAATGTTCTGGTCTTGCCTCCTTGGTGCGGTTATTCAGTTCGCAAGACTTTTCTCCTACAACGTAGTTATAGCTTTGGCAGATGAGTTCTCTTTCACAGCTGATATCACACTCGTGAAAGGCTCTTACCGAGAACTTTTTGAAGACGAATCCCTGCAGAGCCATTCCATTTATGCTCCGTTCCTCTCTGCATTGTTTATTAGCATATACGCTTTCCATAAAGAAGCCGGCGATGAAGAAGAAACATGGAACAGTCCAGCGAACTTTCCTCCTGTCTATCATTTTCAACTCTAGGAAAGAGTAATCCAAATATAAAACTATCAATATTAGTAGGGCATTTACAAACTCAAGGCATCGTTCAATTTGCAAAAGTTTAGAAGCTGTAAACTAAGACTTGAGTTTCTGGAGGATTCTCTCTTTTCGGACGAATTGAGAGAGTTCGTAGGCTGAACCGATTTTTACGAACCTCAATCAAATTGTTCCCCGACCACCGTTACCGTTTTTGTGGATTGAAATAGTTCCGTTTGTTAGGCCCTTTCATTTAATAAAGATCGAAAACGCTTGACACAAGTTTGTTATCTGTCGTCCGTTAATTAACTTGGTGCATTTTGTTTGGTTGTACTCGTGTAGACGAGGGCAGCTAATTCACTTCAGGAAACATTGACAAAGCGTTTGAAGGCCTGCCTTCGGATACAAATAGATTAAATCTCCAAAGTAATTGTTTCTTTTGATTGTACATTGATTCAGAAAAAGCTTCCTTTAATGGTTGTAAAAGACAGAAATCGTTTTAGAACACGGAATCTACTGCTCGAAAAAAAAAAAATAAATGACGTAATTTTGTAACAAATTTGGTAGAAAATCCATGAAGTAGAACCAAACTATAGTCGAACCTTCAATAACGGGTACGTCCCTACAACAGCTTCTTTGTCTGTTCCCGGCAAACAGCCCATATACTGTCTTCAACTGCCACCTCTCCACAACTGCAATAGCTACTAAAGCTCGTCCAAACTGCCTAGAACTTGATAACGGCCAGTTTAATCAACGACTGACAAACGGTATATACAAACCCGAGTGTTCCTATTATGAAAGGCGACGAAGCCCGGGACATTTTCAGAAACGAACTTAATCATAAACGGTAAGTTGATTTATTTTTTTCTTGTCATTTGAATTAATCCTCAAATATTAAAGAGAGAAAATTCGAACTTATTGGTTGAACCGAGGTGAAAATTTGCTAGAAACAAGCACACTAACTCCAGTTGAGGTCCGTGGTTCTAAAACGTCTGTGCTAACTAAGGACACTATCATGAAATAACTCAATCAAGTCAAACTACAAAGGACATACTCTAGTACTATTGATTAGAAACCTAGCTAAGTAAGCATGCAATGGCCATGTGTTTTTTTTTTTTTTTTTTTAATTATATAAAATTGACCGAAGATCAGAAAAGCTTGGCACACTCTTGTAGTCTGTCATCTTCTGGATGATGCATCTTCTTTTAGGTCGTACACGGAAACAGGAAAGCAGGTTATGCAGTTAATCAGCAAATATTGCCAGGTCTGCTTTGCATATTCTA
Source organism: Platygyra sinensis (assembly GCA_019787425.1). NCBI lineage: Eukaryota > Metazoa > Cnidaria > Anthozoa > Scleractinia > Merulinidae > Platygyra > Platygyra sinensis. The sequence continues at coordinate 33,276 of JAHPZR010002790.1, forward strand.
TGCAAAGAGATAGATCGAGTCTTGAAAATAATAATTTTTTTTTTTAATGTTACATTTTGAACTTCTTTTTGAACTTTTTTATTACTGTTATTATTCTCTTTTCCTTTTTTCCCTTATTTTTTTATGGTTTCGTTAATAATTAGCGACCGGAGCTGGAATATTTTCTAAAAGACACCAGGAAGGTCTGCAGTAACCTTCACATTCTGAATTAAACATATAATATGAAAATAAATATTGGAAACATCCCGACGAAAAAAGAATTCTCATGTTTTCTAATTTTAGAGATTAGCCTCTGGAATAAGGGTTTCTAGTATTTTCGTAACATATTTAAGTCTGAAGTTATGGAAAACCCTTCTTAATTAGAATGGGAATTTGAATTTTTTTTTTCCCTTAACTCCTTACACACGATTGAAAACATATCCTTCATGCGCTTTCAAATTATAATTTTCGTCCTTTTTATTATAATCACGGTTAGTAACGTAGTCAAACAATTGAGTGGAATCATTCAACATTCTGTCTGGCTCTGATAGAATTTGTTTGTTCTACTTTAAAGGTTGGCCTTCTTAATTCAGTATTTCTCTTTATTTCAGTGCGGAGAGACTGGCACTTAGATTATCCTGGAGGGACGTTCATGGTAGTGCAATAGACTGTATGCAAATTTACATGCAAAAAACTCTACTTTGCTTCAAGCATTAGGATATCTTGAACGCTAGGCTGGTGCAAGCACCAAGTTAACTATCTCTGCTTTTGTTCATAATACTCGGAAAAACAGTAAAAACAACAACAACAACAACAACAACAACAAACAAAAACAAAATCTAACAAAAGATGACCATTTCCAAGCGGTCAACTGCGTAAGGTCCACCATTTCATCTTGTTGTCCTCTCCACTTGGTATCAACCTTGCAAATTTTGCATGTAAACCAGGTGAATCAGACAACGTACGTTTATCTCCATTTACCTTCACAAGGCAACTGAAGTCACGGTAAGTAAATTAAACTAAGTGTTTTGAAATTGTGAGAGTTTGTTTGGCTCTTTGTAGCTCGGCGTTGTAATGGCGCGTTATACTGAGTATCTCTCTCTCTCTCATTAAAAACTGAGTCAATTTCGGTCGCTTTACTGATCGTTGCTGTATTTGAGATAATTTTTGTGGTCTTCACTCAACGATTAACCTTGCTATCTTGTACTCAATTCACAGTAGAAAAGTCTGATTTCGAGAGATTTGCATAGACTTTTTTTTTTTTGAATATAACTTGACACTTTGCACGAACCTAACACGAGAAAAACGGTTTTGGAGAACTTCACTGTTGAACTTAATGCAACTAACTTCAAGTAGTTCGAAATAAATCTGTTCTTTAATATATATCCTTCTCTGTCTTGTATCTGAATTACTCCCTCGTTTACTCATTCGCTCGTTTCATTTTCTACGAATGGTTTGTAGACGGCGCGTAAGCTGATTCAATGGCAAAGTGGAGTAAACAATCCATCTTGTAAGCCAATTTACCGAAGCGAAAAAAAAGATAGAAAAATTATTTCCCGGCTTAGGGTGGGTCCGCAGGTAAAAAACGATGACCTCAAGCTTGAAAATGCTGCCCTCGGTCTGCGGCCGAGGCCCCAGCATTTTCAGGACCTCTGTCACACTTTCTCTATACGGACTTCCCAGCCGGTCAATGGCATATCTAATATTAAAAGATATACTGCACGAATATAATAGACCTCTTTTTTTCCAACTCCGCTCAGTACCTCAGTATAGCCCTTAGTTTCAGAAAATGGGAAAATTACTCGCCACTTTCTTCTTGAAAGACAGCGATTCTCCTAGAGATTGTGATAGTCTTATATCGAATTGCTTCCAACCGCTCAGCGTTAACAGCTCAAACCACTTGCAACAAGCTTTTGTTTATTGAAACGTAATTTTCTTTGTAGATCGAAGGTTGCGGTTATGAGAGACAAAGCTATCCTAAACAAGAAGTTGAGTTTTCCCTTGTCTGCAATTATTAAAAAGACAGCTTCCCAACTCTTGGTGGAAGTAGGGTGAAAATGTGCTAAAAACAAGAAAATTTATTTTGGTTGGCGTCTTGGGTTTAAAAATATCTTTAGTTGTAGGGGCACTATCGTGAAAGTATCTCAACGACATACTTTAAGTATCGATCAATTTAAACTTAAGGACGTTCCCTGCCAAAAACTTCCCACGTACAGATTTTTTTAAAACTTTGACTACAGGTAGAAAGTGATTATATTAGATTAAAAACGTAAAAAAAATAGGGGGTCACCGAACTCGTTTTGAAAATAAGGCGCAGCTCAGACCATAGCATTTCTAGGATTTCCAGTCATTCGAGGCGATTCTGGACGGATTCATTACTGTCGCCATATCTTTAAGTTGAAAAATCATATCTCAGTTATGTTTGTTTAACACAGCATATATAGGCCTATTTGTTAGATCTTTGCTACGTGTGTCATTAAATCAGCTAGAATTAGCCCTAAAAAATACAACTTCTAAGTTACGCACACCTGTATCCATGAACCAAATCGACCCTATTTGGATAGCATATGAGGAATTTTTAAAACTACCCACGTGCACATTTTTTTTGTCTTTTAGTATAATGGAAAGAATCAGAAAAGAAAGTGATCTGCCGAAAAAAAGTGGGGATCACCGAGCATCCCAAAAAAATATTCGCACACCAAGTTACGGCAACGGTCATCAGCTCTATATTTTGTTGAGTTTTCGACTCGGTGCGCGCGCTTGCAAATGACGTGGCACGCGCGTGACCAATGAATAGCGTGCGCACTAGAGATGCGCAGTAGCAATGGGCTTGAACGTCCTTAAGTCTTCTTTTGTTCAAAATTAAGATTTAAGATGGAATGACGCCCCAAAATAGAAAGAGTTAAAGTGCTACTGAAACGAAATTTTCGCATGTGACATTTTTGCTTAATAATAAAGTTTGAACCTTACTTGGAAACACTGCAAACTTTTTTTTCGCATACGGTGAGTGAAAACTGCTTTTTCAGCCGTTCGAAGTTGACCGGGTGAGCCTAAAATTGGCGGCCATCTTGGCGCGGCCAAAACACCGTAGTGACGTCACTGGTTGTGTTACTCTGATGCCTCACTGAAAATATAGAGTGATTATGGGAGAAGGGATTAGTGTTCAAAGCCCCCGAAAAACATCTTTAGGACATCTCAGAGCTGTGAAGCAGTTAAGAACAGTAGCCTTAAACCTGAAGAGGCGGAGAGTTCATCCTGAAGCCTTTCAGTCTATTCAATTGGATATTTCCAGGATATTTATGTAAGCAAGCAAACGAGTCCGAGTTGTTAAATCGCAAAACGATCAGGACACTTAATCAAATGGCGATCACTCATTTAACAATAGCTACACTCATAAAGTAAAATAGACATGAAAACAAGAGAAAGCGGCTTTTGAAAATATTATCCGGAGTATTGCTGCACGAATCGCAGCAACAACGCTTCTATTCTTCGAGTCGCTTCGCTTAGAGGAAACCCGACGCTCGCCGCGGACAAGATTGTGCTACATACACAGTGACCTTTTATCTGGTTGGACACGAGAAAGCGGTGGAAATCGAGCCTACTACATCCTACAAGTTACCACAGCAGCAACAATTTAAGAAACGCTCGTCTTTTATATAGAGGTAACGAATTTAAAACTTTAAAGACAAACTAAGCTGCCATGACCCCGTGTTTTCAGGAAACTAAAGAAAGCGTGACCGTGTCGGCAGCAAAAGATCATATATGCAAATTAGTTCACATTCTGAAAATAAACCTTCGAAATGTAAACTAGCGATGTTTTAACGAATTGCTTTGAACTTGGATACTAATAAATGAAGATCTTAGACATAATACACGGTAAGGAACTCAAAGTAATCCATCGGCCGTGAAATGTTGCATTTGGGACTGATACGTGTAAGAAAAGTAAAATATCCCCGCTTTGTTTACACTGATGCGTATGCCGCGATTAAAAGCAAACTGGCCGTGCTGTAGACCACAATTCTAGTTCCAACGATGCTCACAACAACTCTCACTTAATAGTATCATAAAAATATGCCCTCTGTGTGCAATCTAGTACTCGCTGCAAAGCTTGTGGACCGTTAATAATTTCATGATTGTGCGGATGGCTAATGTGCTTACCGCTTTTAATTAATGCAGTAAAGTTGCGGAAGATACATATTCAAACCTAGGTTAAATAGACCTTAGATAACAGTGAGAATCCAAGTTTCTGATCCAGGCTGAAAACAAAAGGACGATATATCGTGTTCAGGCTTCAGGTCTTGATATAAAAGTAGCCACACTCGTCTTCGAAGTCTCCAATCGTGTACTCAAGATGTTCGAAAGGTATATACTGAGCTGTTCTAATCTGTAGCATTCATTTTCGTTAATCTACACTCTGGCGCCCTCTAACGTCTACGATGTGTATTTTCTGTCAAGGCTGGACAGAAATTACAAGGAAGAAACCTACTAGGTATCGATAATATGAAGAATAAACTTGAATAACTCAAGTGAAAACAAGAGGTAATCTCTAGCGCTTCATACGTGAACACAACCAGTGACGTCACAAGGTCCTTAAACTCGGTTCCAGAGCCCGGACACAGTTTTGCTCGAAAAAGTCGACTTCGGAGGCTAAAAACAGCACTTTCCGTTGGGATTTGACAAAAATAAAATTCACCATGATTTTAACTAGGTTGAAAACTATAGATTGAGCAAATAAAAGAGGATACGAAAATTTCGTTTCAGTAGCACTTTAAAACGAATTACGCACGCAGTTCGGGATGTCAAATTAAAAACGTTTGCACCACAAATATTCATTCAGTGGGTTTTTTTGTTGGATAAAAATCAATCCACCTCAATGTCTTCCCAACCTAACATAGACTAAAGGGTACAATAAGCACTTAATGACTGGACCCAGGGGAAACAGTGAGTTTTGTTTTCCCGAGACCCTCATTTTACGAAACTAACTTTAAACCTAAATTACTTACAACTAACGTTGAATGTAACAGTACAGTTATTAAACTACCGAAAACAGAAATGCCCATTCTTTTTCTAAATTTAAATTCTCGCTCAATGGTGGCGACCTCGTGTTTTGGTTCATTTGCAACTTTGCTGCACTCTTCCGACCTATTAAAAATGGCACTGACGTTAGAAAGTATATCAGACCAAATGCACACGTTACCTCGGAATAGCGCTGGCCACACACTTTTCCTCTTCTTCGCTACTTTTAGCATGTCTAAATCTGCACTCTGCCATTTGCTTTGTGAAGCAACGTGTTCGCTCAGAACTAACAAACAGCTAGATCACAACGTGACATCAGTTGATGAATATTCAAAAATTGTCATCGCGTAGCAATTAGGTGACAGGATCATGCACATTTCACGTCTCAAATATAATAGTTGAATTGAGAAATCTTATTCACATGATAATTTAAACCTAATTTTCTTTGTTGGAAAAGTAATTTAAAAAAACTCGTGCTTTGGGTTTCATCAGGTTTCCAAACGCTCGAAAACAAATGTTTCTCGCGTTTGGAAACCTGATGAAAACCTTGTACTCGTTTTTAAAATATTACATAAAAAAGTTCCCTGGCTTAAAAATTATGGCTGTAACAATTATTCTATGAGTGCGCGTTGTCTATAATCATCTCATATCCAACAAGCGCGAGTGAAATAATCGTTTTATTAAAAAGAAGCCCTCAAAATATAGAAAACTAGACTACAATAAAAACTGAAAGGCCCAAAAAATCACGCATGCGCTCCCCATTTTTTTAGATCATGGTGTAATGGCTCATATATCATGATGGCTAAACCAATGAAAACACTCGAATTGCATTATCCAATGATCCAGTAAGAGTTAGTTTGTCGAATGACAGCCTTCGACGATGAAATATATAAGAGAATAATTGGACACGGTTATACTTTTGACTTCGGTTTAATGCATACAGGTCTGTTTCGTACAGGACGAACCCGCACTCCTCAGTGCTAGACCAGAAGTGGTTCACAAAGAATATTTAAGGTACTAAAATAGTACAAAGAAGCATCATATTTCCATGGAGACAAATTCGAATTTCATGGCGATGACATGTTTACGAAAGGAAACTGATACCTAACTCACGCCACGTTGCTCAGTAGAAATTTATCTTTGTGTCTACATTTACTGACTAACTCATTTCGTTTGTTCAGGGTCGCATTTTCCGGTTTACATAGAATAAAAAATTTCTCTGCTGTACATAAATTACATCGTTTCGTTGTATTTGAGTAGTGGGGAGCACGGCACAAAATGCTCCATTTGATTGCATAATCTAAGTTATTGTCCTTCAAGTCCCAAATGTGTTTGCTCAGTTCAGTTGCGTTACGCTTTGATTCTATATTGAACGAGGCCTTGTGGTTAGCGTATCTTGATTTGAAGCTTGTTGCTGTCAACCCAACGTACGTTTCCACTTTGTTGCCGCAGGTTACTGTCGCGCGGTATACGATGTCGCTAGCAAGGCACTCTCCATCTAGGGGGCATGTTGCGTTCTTAGGACAACTGCATTTCTTCTCGGGTATGGGATCTTCACTATTTCTTAGTATTTTCTTGTTGTTTCCCTCGATGATTGTCTTCACATTAGGCATGCAGCTGTATGAAATTTTGACAGTGTTTCGATTAAAGATCTTGTGGAGCTTGTTAGATGCTGGGAAACATTTATCTAGTATCTTCAAGAACTCTTTGCCGATTTTTGACTTTACGTTGCGATCATAGGGGGGGTTGTACCAAATGATGTTACGCTTTCTTGATTTATCTTTCGTTTCTAGTTTGGGTTTCTCGTAGCGCAGCTTATAGTTGTAGCCGTTGGCGTCTAGGGCTTTCTGGTAAACTGGTGCGGCCTTGTTGAATACTTCTTCGCTAGATGATATTTCTGACAGCCGCTTGTTGATTCCTTCCGGGATATTCTTTATAACAGCCGGGGGGTGATTTGACTTTGTATTTACGTATTGGAGTACGTTATTTGGTTTCATGTATGGCATATGTTGCCCCGAGTTCAAATTCAAAGTTACATCAAGGAAGTTCACCACCTTCTTGTTCACCTCAATTGTAACTCTCAGGTCATGACCTGAGAGTTACAATTGAGGTGAACAAGAAGGTGGTGAACTTCCTTGATGTAACTTTGAATTTGAACTCGGGGCAACATATGCCATACATGAAACCAAATAACGTACTCCAATACGTAAATACAAAGTCAAATCACCCCCCGGCTGTTATAAAGAATATCCCGGAAGGAATCAACAAGCGGCTGTCAGAAATATCATCTAGCGAAGAAGTATTCAACAAGGCCGCACCAGTTTACCAGAAAGCCCTAGACGCCAACGGCTACAACTATAAGCTGCGCTACGAGAAACCCAAACTAGAAACGAAAGATAAATCAAGAAAGCGTAACATCATTTGGTACAACCCCCCCTATGATCGCAACGTAAAGTCAAAAATCGGCAAAGAGTTCTTGAAGATACTAGATAAATGTTTCCCAGCATCTAACAAGCTCCACAAGATCTTTAATCGAAACACTGTCAAAATTTCATACAGCTGCATGCCTAATGTGAAGACAATCATCGAGGGAAACAACAAGAAAATACTAAGAAATAGTGAAGATCCCATACCCGAGAAGAAATGCAGTTGTCCTAAGAACGCAACATGCCCCCTAGATGGAGAGTGCCTTGCTAGCGACATCGTATACCGCGCGACAGTAACCTGCGGCAACAAAGTGGAAACGTACGTTGGGTTGACAGCAACAAGCTTCAAATCAAGATACGCTAACCACAAGGCCTCGTTCAATATAGAATCAAAGCGTAACGCAACTGAACTGAGCAAACACATTTGGGACTTGAAGGACAATAACTTAGATTATGCAATCAAATGGAGCATTTTGTGCCGTGCTCCCCACTACTCAAATACAACGAAACGATGTAATTTATGTACAGCAGAGAAATTTTTTATTCTATGTAAACCGGAAAATGCGACCCTGAACAAACGAAATGAGTTAGTCAGTAAATGTAGACACAAAGATAAATTTCTACTGAGCAACGTGGCGTGAGTTAGGTATCAGTTTCCTTTCGTAAACATGTCATCGCCATGAAATTCGAATTTGTCTCCATGGAAATATGATGCTTCTTTGTACTATTTTAGTACCTTAAATATTCTTTGTGAACCACTTCTGGTCTAGCACTGAGGAGTGCGGGTTCGTCCTGTACGAAACAGACCTGTATGCATTAAACCGAAGTCAAAAGTATAACCGTGTCCAATTATTCTCTTTTATTTGCTCTGCCGACGGTATTGAGCACTCTTGACACACAACGCAAGATTTCTACTGGATATATATATATATATATATATATATATATATATATATATATATATATATATATATATATATATCTGTCCTGAGTTAGAAAAACATACTCGCAATATTTTTACTCAAGCACACTAGCTACTGCATAATCTCTTTGCACTAGTGCTTTGTTGGGACTAAATCAATATCACCCCCCCCCCCTCCCCCCTCAGAGAAGCACCCAGCTCAACAGACGGCAGATAGCTCGTATGTAATCCAGCTTGTCTGAGACAATTAATTGCACCCCAAGGGGACCAGTGTAATATGAGTTGTCCTTTAGGCATTTTCTGAAACTTACAAAGAGTGAAATAGTGCACCATAGGCAGAAGGGTAATTTGCCCTCCCCTCCCCCCCTTAGAGAAGCACCCAGCTCAACAGACGGCAGATAGCTCGTATGTAATCCAGCTTGTCTGAGACAATTAATTGCACCCCATGGGGACCAGTGTAATATGAGTTGTTCTTTAGGCATTTTCTGAAACTTACAAAGAGTGAAATTGTGCACCACAGGGAAAAGGGTTATTTTCCCGCCCCCCTCCCCCCCTCAGAGAAGCAACCAGCTCGACAGACAGATAGCTCGTACATAAACCATATAGCCCATGTTAGATGGGCTATTCATGACACCTGCAGGGGTGTAAAATCTCACCAGCATAACAGAACTTACTAAGCTCAATCCAAAAATTAATAATTAAATAGTAATGGGAATTTATCAGCTGATCAGCCTTAAAACTGGTTCTAGTCTGGCACGAAAGTTCAAATTCTTAAGATTGTTAGGTGTGAATCATCAGGTCCTTTACAGACCATCTTTAATACATCTTTTAAGATGGCTGGAGTAATCCCAATTGTTAAGAAAGGTTCTCAGACAAGCTTAAACAATTATAGTCCCATTTCTCTACTCTCTGTTTCTCTTCCTATTATGGCCTATAAGGGGAGGCTCTGCCCGAAAGGGGTACCTTTTTCAGACTTCAGGTATATGAAAGGGTAGGGTAATCGGTCATTTAGGTATTTAAAAGGGCCTTTAAACTTTGTTAAGTACCCCCTCCCCGCCTAAATTTTGCAGGTATGTTCTCTCCAAATAAGACAGATATCTCAGCTGATCAAATATATTTCTGACCCACTGTAATCTAAAGAAGCCCTAATCATCTGAAAGACCTCCCGGTTGAAAGACAGACTCAATTTTTTGAAGTCAAGCCGAGATAATATCTGCGGTCGAGTAAAGAAAATTAACAGCCAAGATAATTATCTCAGCTGATCAAATATATTTCTGACCCACTGTAATCTAAAGAAGCCTTAATCATCTGAAAGACCTCCCGGTTGAAAGACAGACTGAATTTTTTGAAGTCAAGCCGAGATAATATCTGCGGTCGAGTAAAGAAAATTAACAGCCAAGATATCTGTCCTGAGTTAGAAAAACATACTCGCAATATTTTTACTCAAGCACACTAGCTACTGCATAATCTCTTTGCACTAGTGCTTTGTTGGGACTAAATCAATATCACCCCCCCCCCTCCCCCCTCAGAGAAGCACCCAGCTCAACAGACGGCAGATAGCTCGTATGTAATCCAGCTTGTCTGAGACAATTAATTGCACCCCATGGGGACCAGTGTAATATGAGTTGTCCTTTAGGCATTTTCTGAAACTTACAAAGAGTGAAATAGTGCACCACAGGGAAAAGGGTTATTTTCCTGCCCCCCTCCCCCCCTCAGAGAAGCAACCAGCTCGACAGACAGATAGCTCGTACATAAACCATACTCTTTGGGGCTTCACATACCTACATGTATATAGCCCATGTTAGATGGGCTATTCATGACACCTGCAGGGGTGTAAAATCTCACCAGCATAACAGAACTTACTAAGCTCAATCCAAAAATTAATAATTAAATAGTAATGGGAATTTCTCAGCTGATCAGCCTTAAAACTGGTTCTAGTCTGGCACGAAAGTTCAAATTCTTAAGATTGTTAGGTGTGAATCATCAGGTCCTTTACAGACCATCTTTAATACATCTTTTAAGATGGCTGGAGTAATCCCAATTGTTAAGAAAGGTTCTCAGACAAGCTTAAACAATTATAGTCCCATTTCTCTACTCTCTGTTTCTCTTCCTATTATGGCCTATAAGGGGAGGCTCTGCCCGAAAGGGGTACCTTTTTCAGGCTTCAGGTATATGAAAGGGTAGGGTAATCGGTCATTTAGGTATTTAAAAGGGCCTTTAAACTCTGTTAAGTACCCCCTCACCGCCTAAATTTTGCAGGTATGTTCTCTCCAAATAAGACAGATATATATATATATATATATCGTTACTTTATGCCGGCTGGTTCACAAATCATTTGCCGCGCTTCCAAGGAGCACGACCTAATCACCTACGAGTCGAAAGTTGTTGGCGTTTCCCTTGGGCGTTAGTGAGTGACTCACAGTACCTAACGCGTTCTCCTCCAATTGGGAAACGCATTTGGGTAGGGAAATACAACAACAATATTGGTCCATGTACTAAGGACATTGAGAAGACTATGTTAAAAGACTGTATAAAGTTTGGGAGCTATTCTCATTACGGAATACATTGATTTCCATTCCGGCTATTCTGCTCCCAGGAGCAGAATAGCCGGAATATATTCCGGAATATATTCTTATTCCGGAATATCCCAAACGAACTCGCCAATAATGTAGTCCTACTTGTTAAATATGCAAAATTACAGATATGGAGAGTAGCTTGCAAAATGGCTCTTCACAACAGTCACCAGAGACTAAACTTCCACAATTTTATAAAGTTCCAAATTGTAGGTTAAGGTTGAAGCTTCCTAAGACGTAGTTTGCCGATTAGTTTCACCGAAGTGAAATGTTGCGTGAGTTTCACAGTGGAATTGCAAGGGACTGTAATATTATTGTTTGTAAACTAGACGAGTTCCGCAGTTGGCCTGACTGTCAGCTGAGGCAGTTCCACAACATTCAAGGTAAGACACAGCCGAATGGTAACCTGCATGTAAGGACATGCATTATGGTCACAGCCGATAAACCAATTCTGGTTTGAAACCAAACCAAACCAATCTTAAACACAAAGTATGCGACAAAAATATTACACTAGCCCACTCCTAAGCTACACCCAAACAATTATAAATGGTCACACCTAAGTTATGTTCTCTTGTTTAAACATTCTCGCAAAGTATTATAATTTCCTGTATTAAAGTTTTTCACTAACAACAGGCAGCATCTTAACTTGGAGAACTCCCACATACATGTACAAGTAAGGTAAAGACTGCATGTTTGCCAAGCAAAAAAAGCTGCTACTCGACAAAGGTTTTCTCACGGAATACTGATCATCAATACTACTTTCTGTTGACTACTTTAACACAAATATTTCAACCCTCAAACAAGGAAAATTATGATCTAACAGGGGATAAAATCTGACGAATCTTGCTTTGCTAGGACTGAGTGAACGCTTTACAATACTGTTGTCATCCGTGTTTCCTACGAATACCTGCAAATGAAATAAATAAATAAATAAATAAATTAATTAATTAATTAATTAAACAGTTTGCATTTCTTTCTTAATTAATATAATAAAATGTTTATCGGTGTCCAGAAAGAAAGACTGCAAACCTGGTAACATAACCTGTAAACAGACTCTTAATTCCCTCTAACTGAGTTAAAGGACTGAAAAATAAACCGTCGAGTGTAGGTAATTGGTCTCGTCAGCTCTATTCGCGGAAGATATCGCTCGGAGAATAGGCCTTTTGCAACAGTTGGTCACGTGACCGATAATTTCTAAACTTTTAGCTACAGCAAAATGAATATCAGAGCTGGAAAGAGCATGTTTTAAATAACCAGGACACCAATTTTCAGACCAATGCCGTTTAAGGTTGAGATTTAATGACGATTTGAATATTGCAAAAATTAGAAGGTTTTGTATGGAAGCGAGGAAGCTTTGCCCTCCACAAACCTTTTCTGTTGTTAATCACTACCAAAAAAAGCTGCTGGCATATAACCATTGGAGATAGAAAGAAGGGTAAAATATTAGGAAAAATGGAAATTTTTAGGCCCTTACACCGAAAGGCAAAGATTTTATGACAGCTTGAAAACTTGCAAAATTACAAGGATTTGTATGGAAAACCACTGGAGCGTGACTGGAGGGCAAAGCGACTTCTTTTCATACAAATCCTTCTAATTTTTATCGTCCATAAAAATTCTCCCTCCAAAGATATAAACCTGAAAATTTGCATGTAGGCTTATTTGGAACTGTTCTTTTTATTTCTGATAACATTATGCACTACCAATGGTTAATCAGTGTGTTCTTGAAAAGCACGTCACGTGACCAACTGTTGCAAAAGGCCTATTGCGTTTGATTATTATTATTATTATTATTATTGTTGTTGTTGTTGTTGTTATTATTATTATTATTATTATTATTAAATGTTTTGTTTTGTTTACATGTCTGTGTTTGCTCTGTTTTTGTTGTTTGTTGTCTCGAAGGGAAGCAAGCTTGGATTAACATGGCAGGGATTGTAGTCTAGCCCTCTTTTAATAATTTGTTAATATATATGTTTTCTAACTTGCTTTCTCTTCGAACTTAACTCTTCGAAACTTAAATCGAAGACACACACGCTGTAACACGAATTCTTAGACCTAAATACATTTTTCTTTACTTATAGCGGTAAATAACGGAGATAACTGTGTGATTTCTCTATATACCTAGACTCATAGACAAGAGTAAATTATCTTAGTCACCTTTTCAGTATTGTTTTCCTTGTAGCTACTCCATGTCCCTTCATCTGTAGAAAGATGAATTTTGTATGTTTCGGTCCAATCATCACTTAGTCGTTCTCCTTGTGTTGCCACTGCACAAACAGAGTGCACTACACCCATATCAACCTGAAGATAGTCTGTTCCGCGTGGTGTTTCCGAACTGGCACACCATGCTCCATATCCCCTGATCTCATTAAGCCGGCCATAGTATGGATAATAATTACGATCGTACTTTGAGTTTGCCGTCATTCTGAAATCTGGTATTTTGTTCCGGTCCTCTACACCAACAGGTCCACATACTAAACAACAACAAACAAAACAAACAAACAAACAAAAACAAAAACAAATATACAAGAAAAAGGACACGTTTAGCGGTAAAGAGACGGTTGAGGTCCACTTGTGATGGTTTCCTCTCCGGTAAAAAGGAGACGAAACCGAGGCGGCGATCGCTGACTATTTGCTATATATAAGTAACTCTCTTTTTCCCATTCACAGTGTGTAGGATCATTTAAACAAAGGGAATTTTTCTTTTCTCAAAAACCTTTCGCAATGAGAAACTAAATGTTACAATCTCATACGTAAAGAGTAAACCAGAATTTAAAATCTATTTTAAACAACAAAGGCAATCTATAGCAACAAAATGCAAGCTATATACTCAAAACAACACACAATCGATATGAAAGCTCCATGTCACTAACCTTGTAAGCTCATGTTGCAATAAAGGAAAACTGCTGTTCCATTCGCGCTTGGATCCAGCCAATACTTGCCGCTAATTGTCTCTTTACTTTCACTCGCTTTTATTTCCTGACACGATTGAGCTGCCAGCTCCGGAATGGAACCCAGAGGAACTTTGATCAAGGAAAGAAAGACCATTTACAAAGTGTACCAAACATAGTGTGGGTTCTAGTATGATAACAAACTTTGTTCCCGTCCAACGAGGCTGTACGAGCTCAAATGAGGTCGCGTAAACTTTATGTTCTATAAAAAACCTCCTGTTTTTCTAACCAAGAATCGTCGTTGAACAATAATACCCTTGGGAAAAGAGCTACACTAGGCCGTATAAATTCTAGTTAACAAGGATGGCAACCGCAACTAGAATTTCACGTTCTAATTTTTCGATAAAGATATTATAACCTGACGTTTTCATTAAAAAAAAAAAAAAAAAAATCAATGATACAGTGTACGCACCCAAGTGGAGAGCACTGGACTTCTGTGTGAATTTACGTTTTGAAAGTGTTATGCTACAGCTTCCTTACAATTTTGTACATACCCCGGTTCCTGAAGCGTGGTAAGTAAACACGTGCCGGGTCTGAACGGAAATAATCTGGTCTTGCCTCCTTAGTGCGTTTATTCAGTTCACAAGACTTTACTCCTACGACGTAGTTATAGCTTTGACAGGTGAGTTCTCTTTCACAGCTAATATCACACTCGTGAAAGGCTCTCACCGAGAACTTTTTGAAGACGAATCCCTGGAGAGCCATTCCATTTATACTCCGTTCCTCTCTGCATTGTTTATTAACATATACGCTCTCCACAAAGAAACCGGCGATGAAGAAGAAACATGGAACAGTCCAGCGCATTTTCCTCCTGCCTATCATTTGCAACTCTAGGAGAGACTAATCCAAATATAAAACTATCAATGTTAGTAGGGCATTTACAAAACTCAAGGCATCGTTCAATTTGCAAAAGTTTAGAAGCTGTAAACTAACGCTTTATTTTCTGGAGGATTCTCTCTTTTCCGACGAATTGATAGAGCTCGTAGGCTAACCGATTTTTACGAACCTCAACCAAATTGTTCCCGACCACCGCTACCGTTTTTGTGGATTGAAATAATTCCGTTTGTTAGGCCCTTTTTATTTAATAAAGATCGAAAAAGCTTGACACAAGTTTGTAAACTGTCGTCAGGTAATTAACTTGGTGCATTTTGTTTGGTTGTACTCGTTTAGACGAGGGCAGGTAATTCACTTCAGGAAACTGACATTGACAAAGCGTTTGAAGGCCTGCCTTCGGATACAAATAGATTAAATCTACAAAGTAATTAAAGTAAGAAGTCCGGGACATTCTTAGAAACGAACTTAATCATAAACGGGAAGTTATTTTTTTGCTTGTCACTAGAATTAAACGTCAAAAGAAAATTCGAACTTATATATTGGTGGAACCGAGTTGAAAATTTGTTAGAAACAAGAACACAAACTCCAGTTGAGGTCCGTGGTTCTAAAACGTCTGTGCTAACTAAGGACACTATCATGAAATAAACTCAATCAAGTCAGAGTACAGAAGACATGGTTTGAGTATTTGAGTAGAAACCTAGCTAACTAAGCATACACTGGCCATTTTCTTTATTTTTTTTGTAACTATCATATAACATTGACCAAATGTCAGAAAAGCTTGTCACACTCTTGTAGTCTGTCATCTTTTGGATGATGCATCTTTTTTTTAGGTCGTACTCGGAAACTGGAAAGCAGGTTATGCAGTTAATCAGCAAACATTGCCAGGTTTGCTTTTGAAGGCCTACGTATGCAAAGAAATAGATCAAATCTTTAAAATAATTATTTCTTTTGATGTTACATTTTGAACTTCTCTTTAAACATTTTTATTACTGTTATTATTCTCTTTTCTTTTTTCCCATTCTTTTCTATGGCTTCGTTAATCATTAGCTACCGGAGTTGGAAATATTTTCTGAAAACACCCTGAAGATCCGCAGTAACCTTCACATTCTGCATTAAACATATGTTTTAAATATAAATATTGGAAACATCCCGACAAAAGAATAATTCTCAGGTTTTCTTATTGGTTTCTAGTAATTTAGTAAAAATATTTAAGTCTGAAGTTATAAATGGAAAACCCCTCTCAATTAGAATGGTAATTTGAATTTTCCGTCTCATTGAACTTAATCTTCTCTTCTCAAGTGAATTAAGGAAAGGGTCTCGCTATATTTTGGAGGGGGTGGTCTAATTTAAAATACATTTAAGCTATCGCTTATAAACTTGTATAGGGTGAAGTATTTGAAAGAAGCTTTTTTATTTTTGGTTTCAAAAACTTTGCTTTTTGGTCACTTGACCTGCCACGCCCAGTTTTTTATATGAATTTGAATCCAAATTTACAATAGTTTGCAGTTGTAATCCTTGATTAATTTTGTTTTATGCTAATGGCTATTACCACCAAGTTTAGAGAATTAAACGGGGTTTGAAAGATTTATTTCTTTTGTTTCAATTACAACGTATATCCATTGGAGAGGGACTGGGACTAGTCAAAAATTGGAAATAATGACAAAAGAATATAACATTTTAAAAATCCCCGTTTAGAAAGACATATAACCAGGTAAGACAAAGATCTTGGACAAAAAAACGAGAGTTTTCTAGTACGTTTACCTCTTGTAACTTAAGTGATCATATTTCTTTCAATTTAGGGCGTGGTCAATCACGTGACCACTTAAGTCGAGTAAATTGTCTGAAAAAAATCATTTTGCATAAAAACAAATAATTGGAAGACAATATTTTAGGAAAAAGACTAAATTTAGAAAAAATGTCCAAAACATCACACATAAGTGAGACCCATGCCTTAATTCAGGTGAGTTCTAATTTTTGAGACTAGCTTTTTGAATAAGGGTTTCTAGTAATTTCGTAACATATTTAAGTTTGAAGTTATATATGGAAAGCCCTTCTGAATTAGAATGGGAATTTGAATTTTCCGCATCATTGAACTTCTCCTGCGATTGAATATTGTTTTGTTTTTCCTTAACTACTTACACACGATTGAAAACATATTCTTCTTGGGCTTTCAAATTATAATTTTCGTCCTTTTTAATACTATCACGGTTAGTAACGTAGTCAAACAATTGAGTGGAATCATTCACCAATCTGTCTGGTTTTGATAGATCTTCTTTCTGCTACTTTGAAAAAGTACTTTTCTTTTTATTCAGAGCGGAGAGACTAGCACTTGGATTATCCTGAAGGGACGATCGCGGTAGTGCAATAGATTTTCTATATGCAAACTTACATGCAAAAAACTGTACTTTACTCCAAGCACTAGGATCTCTTGAACGCTAGGAAGGTGCAAGCACCAATTAAATGTTACTATCTCTGCTTTTGTTCCTAATACTCGGAACAACAAGAAAACAACAACAACAACAACAACAAAACCTAACAAGCATGACTATTTCCAAGCGGTCAACTGCTTAAGGTCCACCATTTCATCTTGTTGTCCTCTCCACTTGGTATCAACTTTGACCTAAGTTTTGCATGTTCACCAGATGAATCAGTCAACACACGTTTTTCTCTATTTACCTTTAGATGGCAACTTAAGTCACGGTAAGTAAATTCAATTAAGTCTTTTGAAGTTGTGGGAGTTTGTGTGGCTCTTTGTAGCTCGGCGCTGTAATAGCGCGTTATACCGTGCTTTTCTCTGTAATTAAAAACAGTCTATTTCAGTCGCTTTACCTCTCTTATCATTAAATTGCTGTATTTGAGATTTTTTTTTTTTTTTTTGTGGTGTGCACTTAACGATTAACCTCGCTATCTGGTACTCAATTCACGGTGGAAAAGTTTGATTTCGAGAGATTTGCATAGGCTTACTGAATTTTTTTTTTTTTTTTTTAATATAACTAGACACTTTGCAAGAACTAAACACACACAAAAAAACAACAATTTTGGAGAACTTCACTGCTGAACTAAATGCAACTAACATCAAGTAGTTCGAAAAAAAATGTTCTTTAATGCATATCTTTCATTCTCTTGTACCTGATTTACCCCCTCGTTCACTCATTCGTTCGTTAGATTTTCTACGAATGGTTTGTAGATGGCGCGTAAGCCGATTCAATGGTGAAGTCGAGTAAGCAATCCCTCTTGTAAGCCAATTTACCGAAGGGAGAAAAAGAAAGAAAAAACATCAGTGTTTCCCGATTTAGGGTCGGTCTGTATAGTGAAAAACGATGACTTCAAGCTTGACAATGCGGCCCTCGGCTTGCGGCCGAGGCCGCAGCATTTTCAAGACCTCGGTCACACTTTTTCACTATACGGATCCCAGCCGGCAAATGGCATATCTAATAACAGAAGATATACGGCACGAATATAGTAAAGAGCTTGTTTCAAAGTCCGCTCAGTACAGTAAAGCCCTTAGCTTTAGTAGATGGGAAAATTTCTCGCCAGTTCCTTCTTGAAAGACAGCGATTCTCCTAACTATTGTGATAGTCTTGTATCGAGTTTCTTCCAACCGCTCAGCGTTAACAGTTCAAACCAGTTGCAATAAGCTTTTGTTTATTGAATCCTAATTTTCTTTGTGGGTCGAAGGTTGCGGTTTTCAGAGACAAAGCGATCCTAAACAAGAAGTTGAGTTTTCTCTTGTCTGCAATTATTAAAAGGAGAATTTCGCAACTCTAGATGGATGTAGTGTGAAAATGTGCTAGAAACAAGAAAATTTACTTTGGTTAACGTCTTGGGTTTAAAAACGCCTGCAGTTAAAAGGGCACTATCGGGAACAATACTCAAAATACTTAAGAAATATTTAACTATTTTATTAATTAGAACTTAAGTCTTGTTTAGTTCAAACTTAACATATAAGATGGAATGACGCCCTAAAATAGAAAAAGTTATAGATAGCACGTAGTTTGTGATGTCAAATTCAAAACGTTTTGCACCATAAACATGAATTTGATGGTCTTTTCTTGGATAAAAATCAATCCACCACAATGCCTTGCGAACCTGGAACCAGGGGAAACAGTGAGTTTTGTTTCCCCGATACCCTCATTGTTTCCTGAGGGAATGCCGAGTGAAAAAATAACAAGAAATAGTTTGCTTTACGCCTGCTGAATCACAAATTTGTCGCGGTTTCAAGAAGCACCCTAGGGAGTTAAGGAGTTTTCACGGACGATACGTAACGTGTTCTCCTCCAATCGGAAAACGTTTTTGAGATGGAAGGTAGAACAACGATATTTGTCCCTGTACTAAGGACATTGAGGAGACTACTTTAGAAGACTTTAGAAAACAGTCCTAAGAAAGCACGCGTGCTGATTGGTTAAAAATCGTGTTTGTATAACTCGATGGAGACACAGAACTAGCGTACGCTGTTGACGTAATGATGGCGCGAGCAGAGAGAATTTACAATTTGATATCCAAAGTTAACAAGTTGTTTTCCTTTTTCGCGTCGTGGTGTTTTCTAAAAGAAATAGAAAACATGTCCTTCGTGTTTCTTTAGAGTTATACAAACACTCGTGAAAGTTTGGAAGAACTCGCAAAAGCTGCCTGCGGCTCGTGTTCCCACAGCATTTCTCGCTCTCCCAAACTTCCACTCGAGTTTGTATAACCCGATAGAAACACGCTACATGTTTTCTATTTCTTAAGTATAAAGATTCTGTACTTTTTTATGAACGTTTTTTCCAGTTGCCATTTTTTTTCTGTTTTTAAAGATAGTAACTGGACCGAGTTGAGTGCAATTTGTCCGGGCCGGACATATAAAGCGGCGAAAGGCGTCGATGTAAGATAAAACAGCTTTCCAAACACAACGAGTTTAATGACAACGTACAGAGTCACTAGTCATTATCACAACAAATGATGTCGACCTTTCATCTTGGTTTACAACCTTGTAGCAAGCCGTAATAACCTGTGAAACACAGCAAAGATTACCTTGCGAAGCGAAACCAAAAAGTGAAACTATCCAACAACTTACCATATGATGAAAAGGACGGCGTAAGCGAGAGAAATCACAACATTAGCGTATTTTACACGAGCGCTTCACCACGTGCGATTGAAAGTGAACAAGCTACTGAAGCATTATGGCCTTACGTAATCCCTATGGAAAAATCTGGAATCGCGGAATGGACTCGATACAACTGCTTGTTGAGGAATAGCCTCAACATCCCGGGGGGTAGGGCTGAGCGAACCCGACAACTAACAAATTTAAACTTAGTCTTAGTGTTCAGTGTTTAGGAATGTCAATTTTCACAGCGTTCACATCTTCCCTCTGTTCATCACGTTGCTTCCTCGAGAAGGCACAACTTTGTCACAGGCCGAACAAGTCTCGAGTTCTTCGTCTTCACTTCTGCTGTACGCACACACAAGTCTTCACCCGGAAACACCCTTGTCACACGCCCTAATAGCCAGCGACTCCTCGGCACGGTGTTGTCCACAACCAGAACCAGGTCGTTCACTGCTAAGTTCCGTTTGTTCAGTAGCCACTTATGGCGCTGCTGCAATGTCGGAACATATTCTCGAATCCATCGAGACCAGAAGCAATCAGCAATGAACTGGGCGTGTCTCCATTGTTTGCGCGAGTACAGATCTTCTTTAGCGAAGACTCCAGGAGGTACAAAGAGATTTCGGCGCTGTAGAAGAAGATGGTTTGGAGTGAGTGGCTCTAAATCATTGGGATCGTCACTGGAAGGACAAATAGGACGACTGTTCAAGATTGATGTAACTTCCGCAAACACTGTACGCAACGTCTCCAGACCAACCAGAGCACTCGGACTACCGAGAACAGCCTTCATAGCTTTCCTGACACTTCTTATGAGCCTTTCCCAAACTCCTGACATGTGGCTTGCCGCGGGAGGTTGAAAACGCCATTCTGGCAGTGGGCAACTGTACCATTCTACTTCTCGTGAATGTAACTCACTCTTGATGCGTTCTTCATTTAAATCCTGAACCGACCGGCGAAGTTCCTTCTCGGCACCGGTAAAATTTGTACCATTGTCCGACCATATCTCCTTTGGGCAACCACGAACTGAGATGAATCGAACCAAGGCTTGGATGAACGTGTCTGTTTCCAGTGAACTGACATCTTCGATGTGTACTGCTCGGCTATTGAAGCATACGAATATGCAGCCATACACTTTAACTGTACTGCGGCTTCGCTTCACGTAAAACGGTCCGAAAAAATCCAGACCCGTGTACGTGAATGGGGGCTGGTAGGGTATGAGCCTCTCTTTGGGAAGATCAGCCATAACTTGTTGAAGAGGAGGCGAGTTACGTCTGCGGCAGCTCACGCAACTACTCAGGATCTGACGTACAAGAACTCTTCCTCTTAAGATCCAGAAACACTGACGGACTACGGATAACACATGCTCGCGACCTGCATGGCCCAGTACACGGTGATAGTAGCGAACTATTAACACAGACACGTGATGGGACTTTGGAAGGATCATTGGGTGTGCGGCGTCAAAGGCAATTGGCGCCCGGCGAATTCTACCCCCCACACGTATGACGTCATCAATTAAGATTGGACTGAGATTGGCCAACTTGCTGTGACGTTTCACCTGTCTGCCTTCCTTTAAACACAAGTACTCCTCAAGGAAATGTTGGCGCTGAACTAACCGCACAATTTCTCGACTTGCTCGCTGCAATTCCACCAGCTTCAGTGTACTTGACGTGAGGTACTCTGGAGTTTTCCTACGAACTCTATTCAGAAAACGTAGCGCCCATGACATTACTCTCAGTAAGCGGGACCACGACGAATAGCGCTGCAGCAAGAGGTCAATCTGTGGTGCACAAGAGGTAAACATAACAGTCGGTGACTTCCGTATTTCCATGTCATCATCTTGCAGATCCTCTACTGGTACATTAGGCCACGTTTGTTCAGGTTGCCAAAGGAACTTTGGACCCGACCACCAGCGACATCCAACTTGAAAATACTGCGCACTAACACCTCGTGAACCGTCATCAGCGGGGTTTATGACACCGGGAATGTGGTGCCACTGTTCTGGAGAACTTGTTTCGTGGATCTCCGCAACACGGTTGGCGACAAAGGTTTGAAAACGCCTTGTTTCATTTTTGATGTACTGCAAAGATGTCATTGAGTCGGACCAAAAGAAGGTTTGACATACTGGTAGATCAAGTTCCCTTAATATTGTCTTGCTTAGACGGGCTGCTAGTACTGCGGCTTGAAGTTCAAGGCGAGGGATAGTCCACTCCTTAATTGGCGCATTGCGAGTTTTTCCCATGACAAAGGAACAATGAATCACTCCGTTCTCATCGACGAAGCGCAAATATGAAACTGCCGCGTAGCCACGTCTGGACGCGTCAGCGAAGTTGTGAAGCTGGACAACTGATGAGTTGCGAAGTGACTGAATCTTGTAACACCTTGGGATGCTAATGGTGATGACATGTGGTAGCTCCTCTAACCAACGTTGCCATTGTGAGAGGTACGGTTCCGGAATTTGTTGATCCCAAGGGAGTTTCTCTCTCCAGAGTTCCTGCAGCAGAATCTTAGCGGAGAACACAAAAGGCGATAGGAATCCTAGCGGATCAAACAGCGAACTCACTGTGGAAAGCACCCCTCGCTTGGTGGGCGGTTTCTGTGCTTGTAAGGCTTTAAACTTGAAAGTGTCAGACTGCGCGTCCCAGTATACACCCAATGCTCGCTCTAACGGTAACTGATCAAGATCCAAGTCAAGTAGTGGATTTGCTCTCAGCTCTGGCGAGATAGATTGCAATACCTCTCGGCTATTGCTCGCAAACTTTGTGAGACGGAAGCCTCCTTCCTTAAGCAATTTGGCTAGGTCAGATGTCAAATGGACAGCCTGTTCTGTACTTGGAACGGACTTTAACACATCGTCGACATAAAAGTTTCTACGAACTGTTCTGATGACTTCAGGCGAGTATTTTCTTTCGTTGTCTTGTGCTGTCATACTAAGAGCCTTGTTGGCGCAACAGGGGGAGGACTTTGCTCCAAAGATGTGGACCAGCATCTTATAGTCTTCTGGTGTGTCATCAATACTACTTGGCCACCACAGGAATCTCAGCGCATCAGTGTCACTTGGCGTCACATTGGTCTGGTAGAACATGCCCTCAATGTCTGCGGAAAAGGCGACTTCCTCTTCACGGAAACGAATTAAGACACCAGTGAGGTCATTGGTAAGACAAGGTCCTTGCAACAACTGATCATTTAAAGATGTGCCATTGAACCTTGCGGCCGCATCAAACACTACTCTCACTTTACCTGGCTTGTTGGGGTTTGTTGCTGGATGATGGGGAATGTACCAAGTGATGTCACTAACTGTGACAGCTTCCTCTTTGCTCAGCCTTCTAGCGTACCCCTTATCCACGCACTCTTGAATAACATCTCTGTATTTAACTTCAAGCTCTGGATCACGACGGAAGCGCTTCTTCAGGTATTGTAATCTTGCTTCAGCTAAAGTTCGGTTGTAAGGAAGTACAGGATTTTCATCCCTCCACAGAAGGCCCATCTGGTAATGGCCATCCCGCAGCCTAATTGAGTTGTCGATAAGCTTCAGGGCTTTCCGATCTTCCACTGATAATGGTTTGTTTTCAGGCCATGAGGTGCCATAGGATTCAATCTTCCAGAATTCTTCAAGCTGGTCGTTTAGGGAAACATCTTCACCACTGATGAGGTTAAGCTGTCCCTTGTTGGGGGACTGTACATTTGAGAAGCCACCGAGTATGCTCCAACCAAGACAAGACTTGATGGCAAGCGGTTCATTTCGGTTTCCCTTTCTTACATCAAGAGGTACGAAGGCTTCTTGAATGTTAGTACCTAGTAGGATAGAAATCTTCCTCCTTTCCACCTCTGGGAAACGCACTTCCTGTAAATGTGGCCATTGTTCTAAAGATCTTGACAACCTTGCATGTTTCAGGGGAATAGTAAGATCCTTTACAGCCCATGCAGAATTGACAGCAATGACATGGTCGTTCTTGTTATCCAATGATGCAATTTTGAAGTTAACCTTCATTCCCCTTTCTTCAACATCAGCACTGTTCACTGTCGTGAGGGAAAGCTTAGTTGGTGTTCCTTCGATGTTTAGCAACTTCACAAGAGAAGGGTCAACCATAGTTATGTCAGACCCTGAGTCAATTAGACCATATGTCGTGATTTGACGGCCAGAATTGCTTATCACCTTCACTGGAATGACTTGGAGTAGCGCTTCAGAAGAATCAACTGCTGCACTGACTGAATGCATTAAAGTATTGCATGATGTACCTTGATCGGTCATCAAGTCCTGGTTGACTTCATTGGTTTGGTTCACAGTTCCCTTGTCAGCTTCTTCCTTTGGTTCATGAAAATGTAACAACGTGTGATGTGCTTGTCCACAGCCTTCCACTTTACACCTGATTGTCGACTTGCATTTTCTTGAGTTGTGTAAAGATGAACTAATACAGTTAAAACATATTTTGTGTTGCTTAACAAAGTCATTTCTTTCCTTAGGAGATTTGGATTTGAATGTCTCACACTGGTACAGACGGTGGGGCTGATGACACATTGGACAAGGCTCACCCTTTGTTGCTGTCATGTTCACAAAAAAGGGGGATTTAGGGGTCACGGGCAGCTTGCCCCTAGACTTAACTCTAGTCACCACGTTTTCATAGCGTCCAGCACTGAAGAAGGGATGGTTCAAGACGAAGGCTCGCTCCTTGAGAAAGTCCACCACATCCTTGAATGTTGGCATCGCGTGACCTTCACTCTCTAGGCGCTTTAAGCGTTCAGCAAATTTGGCTTGCATCCACTTAGGAAGTCGCTTGATCACTTTCTCGAGGTTGTCTGCATTCATTTCATTCAAGTATCCCATTGACTCTAGGGTGTCGTAGGTAACTTGAGCCATGTCTGCATATTGCTGCAAACTGTCCTTGTCATTAGGTTGTATGACAGGTCCCTTAGTGAGAGATTCCACAGAGGCTCTCACCACTTGGAATGGCTGACCAAACCGGTCCTTCAACGTCTTAAGAGCCTTTGCCAAACCACCTGGCAATGTCTCGTATCGCTGAACTGCAAGAAGCGCAGGTCCCTCTAGAAATTGTAATAGGCGAGTCATTTTGACAGCATCATCAAGTGGTTTTGCCTCAACCAGTTGTTCGAACCTCTGGCGAAAGGAAGGGTATTGTTGAGGTGATCCATCAAACTTCTGGACTCGCACATGAGGGAGATCATGAGAAGCACTTATCCTTTCCATTGAGGACATAATAGCTGCAAGGCTTTCATTCAGAGTTGCACTAGACACATTGGGCGTGACCGTAGACGGCGCACTGACAGAGGTCACAAAAGTCAACGGTTGTGACTTGGATTCCCTTTGGCAATCACCTTTGACAGGCTTGGGCATATTACTTTCATGAACGGCTGGCTTGAGTTGCATTTTTGGAACCACAGGTGGATCACTAAAACAGATTCCTCCAGTAGCATGCATGGAGGTAGTGGCTGCAGGGTTTTCTACAGCAGGTGTAGATGTAAGAGGTGGGTTTGAAACTGACACAGGTGCAGGAGTAAAGCTACTAAAAATAACTGAAGGCAAAGATAGGACTGGCACTTCAAGACTTTGCACCAGTTCGTCCTTTGGATGAAATTCTTCTACTTTGGGAGACCACTTAATACCCTCTTTTTCATTTGTCAGTTCAGACATTTCTTGTTCTGCCAGAAAAGCCTCTAGTTTGGCTAGTTCTGCCTGATCCCTTGCGGCCACAACTTCCTTTTCAGCCTCCAATTTGGTTAGTTCTAGTCTATGTTGCAGTTCCAATTGCGTTCGTTTTATCTCCATCTCAACTCTTTTCACCTCCAGCTCAACTGCCCTTCTACTTCTTTCTTCAGCTTGTTGTTGCATCAATGCTGCCTTTGCAGCTTGGACTTTAGCTTCACGTGCTTTCGAACTAGACACACTCAATCTTGAGGCATAACTCTTTTGGGATTTCACAGATTCCGGCTGGGAATATTTCTCTTCCTGTCTTATTTCTTCAGACACTTGATTATTGTAAAATTCGGCGGCATCAAGAATAAATTGCTCAATCTTATCATTGTAAGCTTGTACCCTTACGCGTTGAGTATCACGGTCACTCAGAACACTTTGATATTTCTCACAGGAAGTGTCAAGCAAATCATTATATTTATCACAGCATGCACAGTACTGCTCCCATGCGGTATTAAGTTGTTTTTGTTCAGTTCGTACCTTTACAACGTTTCCAAAATCCTTCACAGTTTCATCTAGAGCGTTACACACCTTTGTGATAGTTGACAAATGCCCACGGCGAGATCTTTCCAACGACTCTAACCTTTCGTAGAGAATTCCACTTTGCGACATGACACGGCAAATCTTGAACGGCAGCGGTTTCTTTCGCTGAATCGGCGATTGTCCAGTTAAGTTCGTAAACAGCGTAAACAAGCACAAATTCCACAGCAAGAGACGATAACTCATATGGTTATTACAACAATGTCCGGGCCGGACATATAAAGCGGCGAAAGGCGTCGATGTAAGATAAAACAGCTTTCCAAACACAACGAGTTTAATGACAACGTACAGAGTCACTAGTCATTATCACAACAAATGATGTCGACCTTTCATCTTGGTTTACAACCTTGTAGCAAGCCGTAATAACCTGTGAAACACAGCAAAGATTACCTTGCGAAGCGAAACCAAAAAGTGAAACTATCCAACAACTTACCATATGATGAAAAGGACGGCGTAAGCGAGAGAAATCACAACATTAGCGTATTTTACACGAGCGCTTCACCACGTGCGATTGAAAGTGAACAAGCTACTGAAGCATTATGGCCTTACGTAATCCCTATGGAAAAATCTGGAATCGCGGAATGGACTCGATACAACTGCTTGTTGAGGAATAGCCTCAACACAATTCATAATGCATAATTACAGATATGGAGAATTCGAACAGCTTACAAAATGGCCCCTGAAAACAATTACCAGAAAC